>CAKOAT010355154.1:195841-231026 GCA_932364175.1 Eruca vesicaria subsp. sativa
TCCGCTTCAGCAACATTAGAGCAAACAGAGATTTCAGCATCCTCCTCCTTATCATCCTCCTCCCCATCATGATTTTCATCTCCAACCAACTCATTATCACCTTCATCTTCAAAACATTCATCAGCTTCTTCCCTTTCCTCTGAAACCGTTCCCACCTTGCTACGGCTTGATACACAAAGACATACTCTATGAGTTTTGAATATCTCGAGCAAGTTATGAACTTGTCTATCACTTGTAACATGAATGGGAGGGGTGTCTGGAGCCATCATCATTTCTGCTGGTAATGAGTATATAATCTCCACAGTGACTGTGCTCATGTCCAGGTTATAATCTTCTTGTGCCATTGCAACAAGTTCAACATGTATTGAATCTTCATTCAATAAAAACAATCTTGCTCCTTTGAGATCATCAACCACAAAATCTCAACGATAATCTTTCAACAACCATTCTCCATACACTGCATGTAACTGACGAATCATCAACAACCGTTCGGACGACTTACCCGTAGCTCGTCCATTCAGGTCATTTTTGCAATTGAAATTTAAATGGGACGACTTACTTCTAAGTCACCCAGCTTTGTTTGTTAAAAAAAACACCAGACGACTTATAATTAAGTCGTCTAGGTAAAACGGGCTAGTTTTGCATTTGACCGAATTGTGTCAGATATTTGACTTTTTCTGGACGACTTAAAATTAAGTCGTCTGTGGGAAAGTTAAAATATCAATATTTTATTTAATCTAGACGACTTATGGATAAGTCGTCTCAGGTTAGTTTTGCAATTCAAAAATAAAACTTAAATTTTTAACTTCTCCGGACGACTTAATTGGAAGTCGTCCGATCAGACGACTTATATTAAAGTCATCCAGGATAAGCAAGGTTTGACCAGAAAACTCGAAAAATATTCTGGACGACTTTAACATAAGTAGTCTAACCGGTCGACTTTTAATTAAAGTCGTCTGGAGAAGTTAAAAATTTAAGTTTTATTTTTGAATTGCAAAACTTACCTAAGATGACTTATCCGTAAGTCGTCTAGATTTAATAAAATATTGAAATTTTAACTTTCCCAGGGACGACTTAATTTTAAGTCATCCAGAAAAAGTCAAATATCTGACACAATTCGGTCAAAAGCAAAAGTAGACCGTTTTACCTAGACGACTTAATTATAAGTCGTGTGGTGTTTTTTTTTTAACAAACAAAGCTGGACGACTTAGAAGTAAGTCGGCCATTTGACCAGAAGACTTATCCGTAAGTCTTCTACATCCAGATGACTTACGAGTAAGTCTTCTACGCGAACAGATCTGGAAAAAAATTCAATTTCAAACCTTAAACTAGGTGAGATGACTTCCTTTGCACACAGAGTCTTCTCCAACCACCCAGAACATCGAACAAAAGTAACCCACCAACAATTGTATGCTTAAATGGCTCTATCAACCATAAAAAATTTGATATCAAAAGCTTGAGGTTTTGGTATGAATATGGAGACAAAGTGAAGAAGATATTGTTTTTAGTTCATAACAATTGAGAAAGAGAGTATGAGTATCGATTTTAAGTGCATTAAAAGCTTCAAACCTTGGTTGTACAAGGTTGTTGGGAGTATTCATGGCATTGGTAATGTTGTAAATACTTGAAGATGATGAGGTTGAGAGAGTAAAAAGGCCATTTTCGAAAAAAATAAAAATAAAATTTAATGGCATTTTTGTAAATAAAATGAAGATGTGGGATGAATAGAACAAAAACAAGATGAGTTAAAAGAAGAAGTTAGTTTTGTGTTTGACTATGAGTTTTGAGTCAATTTTGCAAAAAGCCCTATTTCTTATCATATATTCATCGTTTATATTTGTATTGGATTATTATTCATATGAAAATATACGTAAATAATATATTGAAAAAATTAGTTAACATTTTACAGCGTAGATGAATATAATTTCATATTTATGAAAATAAAATAGGTTAACCCACTAATTTAGGAAATTTTAGGGAACAACCGACAAATGCCTTATTATAGTTATATATGGTTTTCATAAATTATATATAATTAATTATATATGTTTATATAATGAATAGTTAAATTTAAAAATTATTAAAAAAGTAAGACATTGAATATACATATAAGTACTTATATTACGATGTAAAGATAAATATTTGTATTCTGAGTATTTACAAATCATATGTTTGAGATTCTGTGGTGAGTTGGTTGTCTATATTTAAGACAAGTAAACATATTAGAGTGTCTTTGATAGAGAGTGAAATCTATAAACCTAACTTGTAGGCAAAGTAACGATAGTAAAGGCGAGAATACTCTTCGCATTGTTCGTTAGAACTCTTTAGGGTTGCGAATACTCTTCGCAGTGTTTGTTTAGAACTCTTTTAGAAAGCTGAAATCTTTATTAATTGTATTGTAGTTAAAAACAATAGAAAGCTTCTCTATATATAGGCTCACATATGAGTCCTATATTCCTAAACGTATTCAAAACGTGAATAAGAAAACTTAAAGGAAAAAGAAATCAAAAGAAAAGGAAATAAAACTTAATAAGAAAAAGTAAATATCTTTAAGTGGTTGTGGAGCTGTGATTGTTAGAGATCACAACTGGTGCTGCATCAGTTCCCTCCGGGTGAGAAGGATTCGTCCACGAATCCGGATCGTCGTTGCTACCATGGTATGGAAAGAGATGCTTGACATTGAATACATCAGATGTGCGTAGATGAGGAGGTACCCGAACTCGATAAGCATTTGGGTTAATTCGCTCAAGTATCTCAACCGGACCTATTTTGCGTGACTTAAGTTTGTTGTACTCTCCAGCGGGAAGACGATCTTTAGTTAAAATCACCCAAACAAAATCCCCGGGAGAGAATAATACCTCACGGCGCTTTTTATCAGCTGCTGCTTTATATTTAGAAGCAGACGCGACTAAATGAGAATTGGCGAGCTGGTGAATATCATGAATATTGGAGACAAAATCCAATGCTTCACCATGAACACGAGTCTTATCCGGTAGAGTGGTGAGATCGAGAGGTCCTCGTGGAAGTATTCCGTAGACGACCTGAAATGGACAATAGCCCAAACTCCTATTTAAGGAAAGATTATGAGCAAACTAGGCTTGTCCAAGTTTGGCATCCCAAGACTTGATATTGTCGCCGACCAAACAGCGTAGTAAATTCCCAAGAGAACGATTTGTGACCTCCATTTGACCATCAGTTTGTGGATGATACGAAGTACTCATATCCAAACTTGTACCCAAAAGCTTCCACAAAGAACGCCACACTACAAGAAAAATGGCTTTTATTAGCGGACGAAAAACGCTATCTATCGATACGATAGCGGTTTATGAAGCGCTGTATCATCGCCCGTCATAATAGGTCAAGCACTTTATATAGCGGTTTTTGGCACTGCTATCTTATTGTTATATATTATAGCGTTTTTTTGTATGCAATTAAATAGTCTTTGATAACATTTATTTTTTGTTATTATTTATATTATTGAAAATTAAAAAAAAAATATATATATATATATATTATATATATATATATATATATATATATATATCGTTTTAAAAAATGTAATATATCAAAATTATAATTTATAAATTAGTTTGAATTACAAATGGTTAACATGAAAAAAAATAAATCAAGTAAACCAACTAAACCAAAAACCTAAACCAGAAACTTAAACCTAATTCCTAACTAAATGGAAGCCGCCGCAGCACCACCACCTTCTTCTTCTTCTTCATCTTCTACTCACCAGCCACACCACCACCTATCACCGTATACATCTCGTCTCTCTGTCCATCCCGTCGTCCTCCTCCACCATTCATCGATGTTCTCCTCCTTCTCATTCACCTAAATCCCTGTCTTATCTCCATCTCCGCCTCTTTTCTTCTTCTTCTTCTTCTTCTTGCTCGGCTCCACCCTCACGTCTGTCTTCTTTGCATCTCTTCTTCTCCGGTTCCACCTCCACTCCCACTGCTAAATTCCGGTCACACCATAGATTCTCCAGATCCGTCACAAGCCCATGACGGAGATCTGTTTCTCTGTTACAAAATCTCAAAAAAAAAAACAGGAATCAAAACCTTATAACTGAAGAAAGTTATCAGAGAGAGAAAGAGAGAGCAGAAATCGTGGAAGGGAGATGAGGAGGAGATCAATGGACTTCATAGCTTTTAGAAACCAAAAAGAAAATTGAAGAGAAAGGAGAGATCGTGAGTTGAAGAAAAAAATAAAAGAAAGGAGAGAGAATAATGAATCTGGGCCGTCGGATTAGATCGCATCCAATGGATGAAAAATGTTATCCTTGTACATAAAGATTTGGCCAATGAGAAAGAAGGAGGAGGATTAACCAAGAGTGATTTATAGCCATTGGATTAAAAACATCAATGGTCAAAACTAATCAATCAAAAATTGTTTTTTTAATAATTGTTTAAGATTTGATATTAATATTTGAAAAATATCATTTTTTGAGTTTTATTAAGATTTAAAGTTAAATTTAAGATTTGATGTTAAATATTAAAGTTTAAAGTTTGTGTTTATAGTTTAGGGTTTAATGTATAAGGTATAGAGATTGAAAAACCAAACAAAGCATATCATATTTGAGTTCAAATTCGAGATTTGAAGTTATATTACGAAAATATAAGAGTTTTAAAGTTTATATTTAGAGTTTAGTGTTTAAAAACTTGTTTAGGGTTTAGGGATTTAAAAACCTAAACATAGCGTTTAAATTGTTTTGCTATTAAACATATGCTATCATAGCGTTTCAAAATATACTACTCTATCATAGCGCTTCTAAATATACAAACGCTATTTAAAAATAACGGGTATGTCAAACATAGCAGAAAGGTAAAAAACGCTATCCTTCTATGCTATTAAAGCCAATATTTCTTGTAGTGCCAAAAGGCTGAGAAAACTTGTATCATGGTCGGACACTATGGACGTTGGAAGGCCATGAAGACGATAGACTTCCTGGAAGAAGAGCACAGCAACGCGAACCGCATCGGTAGACTTCTTACAAGGAATAAAATGGGCGATTTTGACGAACCGATCGACAACCACAAAAATAGAATTGTTTCCCTTTTGATTGCGAGGAAGTCCCAACACAAAATCCATACTGACATCAGTCCATGGCTGAGTAGGAATGGGTAATGGAAGATATAACCTAGCATTGGACGCCTGGCCTTTCGAAAGTTGGCAAGTCCGACATAGCTCAATAAATCTTTCGACGTCACGACGCATGGAGGGCCAGAAATATGATGCAGTTGCTAATTGTAGCATTCTACCACGACCGATGTGTCCCTCATTATTGAGCTCCTGAATGTTTTTTAAACGAAGGCTGGATTCGAAAACACAAAGACGCAAACCTTTAAATAGGAATTCATCTTTTAAAGTGTAGTCGCCAAAAGTTCCAGCCTCAGCGTCCGCAAATAATCGTTTAAAGAAACAGTCTTGAGAGTAAAGCTCAGCTAACGCAGAAAAACCCGGAACTGTCACGTGGATTGATGTGATGAGACTTTGGCGTCGGCTTAAGGCATCGTCCACGCGGTTGGTTTTACCCGATTGGTGACGTATTGAGAATATAAATTGTTGTAAATAAGCGATCCAAGAAGCATGCCAAGAAGAAACCTTGGTTTGACTATCGAGGTGATGCAAAGCATCATGATCGGTGAACAAAATGAACTCACGGTGTATTAAATAGTGTCACCAATGTTTGATTGTTTCAACGATCGCATAGAACTCAATGTCATATGTGCTGTAACAGCAACGTGCACCGGCCAATTTCTCACTATAATAAGCAATGGTTCTCCCTTGTTGACTGAGAACTGCCCCAATACCGATCTTCGAAGCATCACTATGAAGCTCAAAAGTTGCAGAAATGTCCGGTAAAATGAGAATTGGAGCCGTCGTAAGCTTGGTTTTGATGAGTTCGAAAGCTTCAGTTTCTTCTGGTGTCCATTGAAACTTACCATCCTCCATACAGCTAGTGATTGGCGCCATGATAGAACTAAAGTGGTTAACAAACCGTCGATAGAAGGATGCAAGTCCATGAAAGCTTCGGACTTCAGATACCGTTTTAGGCAGCGGCCATGATCGAACAGCTTCCACCATTCCTTGATCCATTGATAAACCAGAAGAAGAGACGACGAATCCTAAAAAAAAGGACCTCTGAGACGCCGAATTCACATTTTTGGTGTGCGCCAAAAAGCTTTTATTTTCGAAGCACTTGCAAGACCTCGCGAATATGTGTGACAAGTTCCGCCATTGATGAACTGAAAATAAGTATGTCGTCAAAGTAAACGACAACAAATTTGCCAATGAATGGGCGCAGGGACTGGTTCATGATACGCATGAACGTACTAGGGGTGTTGGAGAGACCGAACAGCATAACAAGCCACTCGAACAATCCTTCTCGCGTCTTAAAAGCTGTTTTCCATTCATCGTCATGCTTGAATCCGAATCTGATGATATCCATTCTTGAGATAAAATTTTGAAAATATGGACGCCGTACCAATCTGATCTAACAAGTCGTCTAGTCGTGGAATGGGAAAGCGATAACGAACTGTAATTTTATTAATGGCCCGGCTGTCAACACACATACGCCATGTCCCGTCTTTTTTAGGGATAAGAAGTGCTGGGACTGCGCAAGGAGAAAGACTCTAGCGTATGTGTCCTTTACGGAGAAGATCTTCGACTTGCCAGCGGAGTTCTTCATGTTCATCAGGACTCAATCTATAATGAGGTCGGTTAGGAAGAGTTGCTCCTGGTACTAGATCAATCTGATGTTGAATATCATGTAATGGTGGTAATCCGGTCGGAAGTTCTTTAGGAAAGACATCGCGGAATTCTTCCAATACAGTGGCGATGTCTTTGTGGAGCGTTGGTGTTGGGAAATGAGTTGCTGGCGACTGGAGTAATGCAAAAACTCGACCCTCTGTTTGTAACTCCGAGCGAAAAGTCTCATATGAGTAAATTAATGAAACTTGTTTGGAGGAAGTGATAGGCGAAGTGTCCACTGGGGCTGACGGAATTGGTAGCACTGGTTCCTTTGATGGTAGGAGAAGTATCTTATGTGTATCCCAAGTGAATTGATAAGTATTATCGGCGCCGTAATGCATGACTTTCCGATCATATTCCCAAGTACGCCCCAAAAGTAGGTGACTGATGTCCATAGCTGCAATATCACAGTAGATGCAATCCTTGTAATAAGGACCTATTGAAAAGGAGACCAGGGCCCGCGGAGTAATCCATACTTTTGTCCCCTCGTGAAGCCATCCGAGAGAGTATGGTGATGGATGTGTTTCGCGTGCTATGCCACGCTTATTAATGGCGTATTCAGAAATAACATTCCTGCTACTCCCCGAATCAATCACAAATCTGCACACACGATCTTTGATGGTGCAAATAAAACAAAAAATATTCGTATGAAGCCACTTATTATCGTGTTTATGTGGTGTGAGGCAAGTGCGGTGAAGAACAAGTAGGTGTCCCTGATCACCAGTTGTGGGATGGACGTTTTCATCATTATTGTTGTCTTCGTCTTGAGAATCATAGACATCTTGACTGTCGAGTGCATCGTCAACAAGTAGTCCCCGACGAGTTGCGTGAGGGCAAGCTGTTTGTCGGTGACCATGTTCTCCGCAAGAGAAGCAACGGAGGGCGTTTGGTCGAGTTGAGCGACGTACTTGTTGTTCGTCTGGGGCTGATGTTTTTTGAACTCAGGGTGTAGCGTCGCTTGGCTGAAGTACTGGTTACCATTTGTTCCTGAGTACGAGCTCGATTTTATGACTGGGACCAACTAGATGATCGAGACTGTTGCTCAAAAGAAGCTGCTCACCGATGAGCTTCACCGATCGTCGACGGGTCAAACTGCGCCATCGCGTTTTGTAGTTGGGGTCGTAAACCTCCAATGAAACGAGATACGAGCTGAACTTGACTGTCGTTGATCTCGTTACGAGTGAGTAACAAAGAAAATTCTTCTGCGTAGTCGTCAACACTGCGATTACCTTGCCGAAGGTTTTTCTATTTGTTATACATAGTACGCTCATAATTGTGTGGAAAGAAGGTCTGCAGGAGGTGCTTAGTTAGTTTCTCCCATGATTGAATCAGAGCTTTGCCGGTTCGTGAGCGAGTAGTTTTAAGTTGTTTTCATCATGTTGCGGCATGTCCTCGGAAACGCATAGCGGCTAGGGAGACACGTCGTGCTGGAGGAACTTGCTTAAACTCAAGGATTTCTTCTACTGATATTAACCAATCGATGAGATCATCGTCTCGAAGGCCACCATGGAATTCTGGTATATCGACTTTAAAGCTATTTTCCCAACGAGAATTATAGTTATCATGACGTTGTAAGTCCTGAAAGTAGAGTTGGCGATGTAGCTCTTCCTCGTCATCGGAATGAGTTGGTTGTGCGACGTCGTCGTCTCTATGAATGTATCATTGGTGATGTTTTTGTTGTTGTCGCTGCAGTGCTGGGAGTTGCTGTTGATGTTGTTGTAGCGTAGGAAGGTTTTGCTGGTGTCGTGGCTGTGGGAGTGTACATTGTTGGCGAGTGGGTGGGGCGGGGAGATCGAGTTGTGGTGGTGGTGCACGAGCAGCCGGTTGGAGTAAAGGATCCACACGAGCTGTTAATGCAATTGTCAAGGCTTCGATGCGAGTCGCGAGAGTTCCCACTGTTTCGCCGAGTTAGAATGGAAGCTTGAGTTGTTGTTTGCATCTCAATTAGGGTTTTTAATTCAGTCTGATCCGTTGCGACTTCCTCCGGATTGTTATCTCGATTATCACCACCAGTAACTCCTGCTTTCTTTGCCATTGAAAACACGAAATTTTTTCCCGAAACGTTCTGATTCTGATACCAACTGATAGAGAGCGGAAGCTATAAACCTAACTTGTAGGCGAAGTAACGATAGTAAAGGCGAGAATACTCTTCGCAGTGTTCGTTAGAACTCTTTAGGGTTGCAAATACTCTTCGCATTGTTCAATAGAATATATATATATATATATATATATATATATATATATTTGTAGAATGATTTTTCCATCGTTTTGGTTCATATGTGTTTCCATTAATCTCATTTTTTTTCCTCAGGTGTTGGTTCGTGTCTTCCTTCTGCTATATTCTGAGGAGGTTAGACCCTTCTATTTACTTATTCTCATTTTTAATCATTTGTAGACTTTGTAGACATTGAGTTTGTTGTTTGAGGTTAACACTTTGAAGTGTAATTTATATTGTCATTGCTTCTTGAACCATGTATGCTTGTTTGAACAGTGGCAAGGGTCTTAACAATGTTGGACAAGTCATGGGTGCATTTATGTAGGTATGTAAATTTTATTAAGTGTTCTGTTTATGCATTTAGCCTATTCTTGTTGTAACACTTTCTTTTATTGTTTTACATGAACTTAAGAGTTGATTCTGCATATGAGAGAGGTGCTAGGAGTTTTATCAATGATGTTACTGCTAAGTTAGGAGTTAATGGGAAGATTGTATGTCCATGCGCCCGATGCCGTAATCTAGATCGCCATACCAGTGAGGAGGTGGTCTCTCATTTGGTTATACATGGAATGGATGATGCTTACAAGGTACGCTCGGATTGGTTTCACCATGGAAATGGTAACTCAGTTGATGTAGTGGAAGTTAAAGATAGATGCTGGAATGCTGAGATCCTTAGTTTATATGAAGCCGCAAACTGCTTAGATGAGGATTTAGCCATTCGGGGGTCAGAGTTACGTGAGTCAGTTGAGGGTGAGGATAGGAAAGAAGATGAGTTTTTAGCAAAACTTGCAGAGGCTGAACCCCCCTTGTATCCAGCGTGTTCGAGTCATAGCAAGTTATCAGCTATAGTCTCATTGTTCAGGATTAAGTCTCAGAATGGGTGGTCAGACAAGAGCTTTGATGACTTACTGCAGACATTGCCCAACATGTTACCTGAAGACAATGTGCTGCACACATCAACTTATGATGTCAAGAAGGTTTTGAAATCTTTTGATATGGGATATCAAAAAATTCATGCTTGTGTGAACGACTGCTGCTTATTTAGAAAGAAGCTGAAGACGGCTGAGAGTTGCCCAAAATGCAAGGCGTCTAGATGGAAGACCAACATGCATACTGGTCAAATCAAGAAGGGTGTTCCACAGAAGGTTTTGAGATACTTTCCAGTAATACCTCGCCTAAAAAGGATGTTCAGATCGGAGCAACTAGCAATGGATTTACGATGGCATTTCAATAACAAGAGCACAGATGGGAAACTGCGCCATCCTGTAGACTATGTTACTTGGCAGTCAATGAATGACAAGTATCCTGATTTCGCAGCGGAGGAGAGGAACTTGCGACTTGGACTTTCAACAGATGGGTTTAATCCCTTCAGTATGAAGAACAGCCGATACAGTTGTTGGCCTGTGTTACTGGTGAAGTACAATATGGCTCCTGACCTATGTATGAAGGAGGACAACATAATGCTCAGTCTGCTGATTCCAGGACACCATCAACCGGGTAATAGTAATGATGTATACTTAGAACCTCTGAAAGAAGATTTAAAACATCTGTGGTGCATAGGCGAGTTAACATACGATGCAGTTAGTAAGACAACCTTTACGCTTAAGGCAATGCTTCTTTGGACTATTAGTGATTTCCCCGCTTATGGGAATCTTGCTGGTTGTAAAGTGAAGGGTAAGATGAGTTTTCCTATATGCGGGAAGCACACGGATAGTTTGTGGCTGAGTAATAGTAGGAAATTTGTATTTATGGGCCACCGGAAATGTTTGCCTCCCTTGCATAGTTTCAGAGGAAAGAAGACTTGGTTTGATGGGAAAACTGAACATGGGACAAAGGGAAGGATACTGACGGGAAGGAATGTCTCATTCGTGCTGCGAAATTACAAGAATGTGTTTGGTAATAGAAAACAGTCTGCGAAAAAGATAGCTACTCGAGTTGACATACCATCTGATAACGAGGAGGAACTAAGTGAATCTGATGAAGATGATGTTATGGGAGAGAAAGACGAAGAGGAATTGTCTAGATGGAAGAAACGTTCGATTTTTTTTTCTCATTGCCTTATTGGGAGGTATGCATAAAGATTCAATTTACTCGATGTTTAATTATTGAACACTTGTTCTGATTGATTTCTTTATTTGCTTTGACATGTGTAGGAGCTCCCTGTTCGACATAATCTAGACGATATGCACGTCGAGAGGAATGTGGCTGCAAGCTTGATTGCCACATTGTTACATTGTGGCAATTCAAAGGATGGTCTAAAGGCTAGAAAGGATCTTGAAAGTCTTGGTATCAGGAAGGATTTGCATCCAAAAACTCAGGGTAAAAGGACATTACTCCCAGCAGCTCCATGGTCTTTGTCAAAGTCAGAGAAGCACACATTCTGTAAGCGGCTCTTCGAATTTAAAGGTCCTGATGGCTATTGTGCTAATATATCTACTTGTATATCCTTAGAGGAGTGTAAGGCAATGGGACTCAAATCCCATGATTACCACGTCCTAATGCAAAAACTGCTGCCAGTAGCAATTAGGGGATTACTACCCAAGGGTCCTAGGGTAGCCATTTTCCGCTTATGCGCTTTCTTCAACCTTCTTTGCCAACGAGAACTTGATATGGAACAACTCCAGCTAATGGAAACTGAAATTGGGGAGACTCTTTGCATTTTTGAAAGATTTTGGCCACCTAGTTTCTTCAACATCATGGTTCACCTGTGTGTGCATCTAGCCAAAGAAGCTCGACTTGGTGGTCCTGTCCATTTCCGATGGATGTATCCTTTTCAAAGGTATGTCTTGTTGTGAAAAAAAATTAATTTTATCTTCTAGTTCTAATTACTAATAAAAGTTGTATTTTCACTTTTAACAGGTACATGAAAGTTTTGAAAGATTATGTAAGAAACACAGCTAGACAAGAGGAGTGTATAGCTGAGTCTTATCTTGCAGACGAGTGCATGAAGTTCTGCTCAGATTTCTTGAAGACTACAACAAATGTAGAAGACAAAGAGGACAGAAACACTGAGTACAAGAGCCATTCCATCCTTAAAGGTCGTCCTATATCAGCTGCCCGCATTCCAATTATCTGCAACAGAGTTGAAAATAGCTCATCTTGCTGTAATACAAAATACGGCTATGGTGGATCCATTTGTTGAGTAAGTTTCTGTTACTACTTACAATATTATTCATTGAAACTTATATTAGATTCTTTGGACTGAGGTTTGTTTTTTTTCATATGCAAGTGCTCATTTACAACATCTACAAGAGTCAAATAGTAGATGTCAACGGGATGCAACTTATTTATGGCGTATGCACACTGAAAACTTCGCGGGTTGGCTAAAGCAACAGGTATCTTAGTAATATAAATGTTTATTTATTGGATTTTATACCCATGTACTCTAACTGACCTATTTTTTAAATAAATTTTAGAAACCTATTGATTCATCTGATGAGGAAGAGACACTGAAGTGGCTGGCTTATGGTCCTCGTAGTACAGCCAGATCTTACACAGGCTACATTGTGAATGGCCTACGGTTTCATACGAATCAGGTGCATAGGCTAAGTCAGAATAGTGGGGTTTATTATGAGGCAAGAGCAATGTGTAGATCAAGTGCAAGGGACACATCGCAGGTGGTAGACGTTGTATCCTACTATGGAAGAGTAGTTGATATTATTCTACTAGATTACAATGCCTCTCACGTGCCAATATTCAGGTGTGAATGGGCAGTTAAAGGTAACGGTGTGGAGGTAGAGGATGGCTTTACGCTGGTCAATTTTAATCACAGCCACATATCTTTTGGAAAGGATCCTTTCATTTTAGCATCTCAGGCGAGACATATAATTTAGTCAAGGGAAAATGGTGAATAGAGTTGGTATGCAGTAATGAAGGGTCCGAGTAGAAGATACAGTGATGAGAAAGTTGATGAGTTACAGGCAGATGTTGGTCCATTGCCTTTGGAGATGGATATGAGTCTAGAGGACATATCAGATGAAGCTGATGATGTCAGAGATGATAGTGAAGGAATATATGTTTGATTACATTATTTGGTTTATTATCTATTACGGAATAAATGATTGATTACATTGATTAACTATTTAGGATTCATGTTTGAGTTGGTTTGAGTATGAGCTAATTGTTGAGTTTCTCTTGAGTTTTACTGTAGGATTTTCATGGCTGGTAAAGGGAGAAAGCAATCCAGGAAAAGGAAAACTCAAGTACGAGATGATGAACCTGAATTCATCGACACAACTTACCATGGGATTGAGGAATCACAGCCTCTATACAAAGACAACCCGACACAGCCACAGCTTGATGAACCACGAGGTGCTAATGACGAAGGAGAAGAACTCAACCAAAATGCAGAAGATGCTAATGCTCTTGTAGAAGAACCCATCATTGATTCTGAAGCTGCTAATGATGGTGGAGAAGAAGTCAACACAGATTCTCAAGCTGGTACGACTTGTGGAGAAGAACCCAACAAAGAGGCCAAAGGTGCAAAGGTAGCTGATGAGGATGCTGATATGGTACAGCCTCGGACTAAGAAACATAGAGGACCAACGAAGATGAAAGATATTGCAAGAGATCCTAATGCATGAATTAAAGTGGATTTCACCGAGTTTGGAGAACCTTGTGGAGAAGGATCAGTTAAGCTTTCTTCGTACTTAGGTCCCTTGGTAAGGGAACATGTTCCTGTCGTGATAGATGATTGGAGGAAAAATTGGTGAGGACCAGAAGAGTGTTCTGTGGAAATCTGTTAAGGTATTTCTAATCATGGCCTCAATGTAGATTATGCTTGTCTTAATTTTTTCTTCTTACTTTTAAAGTTTTATTGGTTTTGTATTTACGGTTCAAACTGGATGGAGAGTTTGAAAAAGGGGCAGTAATGAAACAGATGGGATGCTTATGGAGGGCCTCTAAATCACGCTTGGTTAATCAGATCATCAAAGCTGATAACCACTCAGAGAGAATGAAGTTGCGTCCAGACAATATTCTTGTGGCTGAGTGGAGGAAGTTTGTGAAAGAGAAGACTAGTAAAGAGTTCAAGGTATGAGATTGTATTTTTTTTTTATATTCAACATTGTAACACTTCTATACAGGCTGTTAGTGATGCATTCAATGACAGAAGACGTAAACAGATTCCTCATACATGTAGCCGCAAAGGAATGGTTAGATTGGCGGAAGATTTAGTAAGTATTTTACTGCTAATGATCTTTGACACTATGCAAAATGTGGATATATTTGACTTTGGTTTTTAATGCAGAAAAAAGAGAGCTCAGATCTCGGTGAAGTAACTAGACTGAATGTATGGGTCAAGTCNTATTTGACTTTGGTTTTTAATGCAGAAAAAAGAGAGCTCAGATCTCGGTGAAGTAACTAGACTGAATGTATGGGTCAAGTCACGAACTAAAAAGGATGGGACAGCAGTAAACATGGATGCTGCTGAAAAAATAGTAATATGTTCTTTCATTACCTTATTTGATTATCTGCTTCAGATTAGAGCTACCTTATTTGATCATAATTCAACATGTTTCAGGAAAAGGCCAATGAGTTTCTTCGGTCTGATGATCCAGGAGCATCATCCTCAAACCCAAGAGAAGACAGTCTTAGTCAGCTCTTAGGACCTGACAATCCTGGACGCTTAAGGGCAATGGGTAGAGGAATGAGTGCGACGAAACTTGCGTTGTTCGGCTTGAAGACCAAGCATATGACTGAAATGCAACAGACACAAGTTCAGTTGAAGCAGCAGGTCCACGAATTACAAGAGGCCCTTGCAAAAATGAATAGTCGAGTAAGTGTTAAAGATTAACTGAACTTGGTCTTTGGTTATTGTTTTTTTTAGCAAAATTGGAACCTAATTTTTATGTCCATTTGCAGCGGTCAGACTCCGAAGTGGGTGAAATTTCACCACCATCAGTAAGTTCTTCTGGATAAAGTATATGTTTCCTAAACTTGAACGGAATGTAACAGGTATGTTGATTAATATTTGCAGAGTGTAAACAAAAGGTTTCCACAGCCTAAGTGTATTCTATACGATTGGTGTGACAAGAAATCCAAAGTAGCAGATGGTCGTTTTCTGTCTTCTGATGTGATGGAGTTTGTTAACAATGTACCATTGGGTCCTAATTCAGCTAAGGTGGTAGTTGAGACGGCTTTTGAAAAAGATGCATTTCTTTGGAGACCGGC
Source organism: Eruca vesicaria subsp. sativa (assembly GCA_932364175.1). Taxonomy (NCBI): domain Eukaryota; kingdom Viridiplantae; phylum Streptophyta; class Magnoliopsida; order Brassicales; family Brassicaceae; genus Eruca; species Eruca vesicaria. Next base: position 210,987 of record CAKOAT010355154.1, read on the forward strand.
GCCAAAAATGTATACCATTGGTCAGGCTGTAGGAGAAACAGTGGCGTGGCCTCAGGATGCGGTTCTAGTTCTTGACGAGGAGTTCTCTCCAAATGAAATTCCTAATAATGTAAGGTTTTAATTACTCTCTTATTTGTATCTAAAGTTTCTTTTTCTAATATCTGTTACTGTGTTTCCTATGTTGGATTTGTTTGTTTGTTAGAGCCCAGAGACAAAAGAAATGAACAGATGATGAAGAGACAGTTGCTGAAGGTCGTTGGGAGACTCGTGATCCCAAAGCCTTGGTGGATGGCCTTCCTGTTTGACCAAATGCTGTTAAAGTATATGTGGATGTGGTAACGGTAACAGAGACATTTCTTTGGCGGCCAACAGAAAAACACTCAAGCCTTCGCGATTGTTTGAAGACGTTTGTAGCATGGCCAGCAAGCAGAGTTTTATTCGAGAATTCAGAGACAGAGTCACCAACTACAGATACTCCTCATACGCACTCACAAGTTCACACTCCACCAGCTCCTGCTAAGACTTCAAAAACATTTTCACAACCTCCTTTAAGTTCTCAGAAGGTAAGTGTAACTGTATTAGTAGGTAGTGATCGTTAACCTGATGAAATTGCTAACTGTTACATATTATTGACACTATTTGACATCGTTATCTTATGCAGATTGTGAAAGAGGGTCAGAAGTGCAAACTGTTGGATATTACCGGTGAGAAAGTAGTTGTTGCAGAAGGACGCTGGTCTTCGAACAACCCTGAGCAGTTAGTCCATTTTGTTCCGTTGGGCAATAATGCAATTCGTGTGTGGGTTGATGTAGTGAAGGTGAACGATGCCAAGGTTTGGAGGCCAACGTCTGCAATTGAGTGTATGGAGGATGCAATCAGCACCACTGTAGCATGGCCTGAAGATAAAGTTGTCATCGTTTGAGGTTGAAGGCTTCTACTTTCTTTCATTTAGTATTACTACTGAACCTATGGTATTGTGTGTTCTCTTTCCTTTAGTATTACTACTGAACCTATGGTATTGTGTGTTTTCTTTCAAACTTAATTATGACATTGTATTTCTATTATGGAGAAATGAAAATGGACTCAGACTTTGTTTATTTCTTTATGAGAATTTGATGTAACATTAGATTCAGATGGATTTATTGGATTATTCATATATACAAAATCAAAACCACAACCACAAATAGCATTTATGCAGAGCTACTACGACATAATTCATGGCTACATAATATAGCTATTTTACAAATATAAATAACAGCCGAAAAATGATATTATACAATTTTATATAACACAAATTTGATGTAATTATTAAGTTTAATACAGCATAACAGAAAAGCTGTTATATTATTTCATATAACGCGAATAAGGTGTTATAAATATAATTAATACAGCGCAAGATAACAGCTGTTATATAATTTCCTATAAGCCAAAAAACGTGTTATGAATATAATTTAAATGGCGTTAGAAAACTGCCGTTATAAAAGTTCCTATAACACGAGTAATGTGTCATCAATAGAATTAAAACAGCATAAACGTAATGCTATTATAGGCCACTCAACAATAGCATAATTTTAAAACGCTATTGTATATGGGTACCCTATTATAGCGTCAAATATAATAGCATTTATAAAACCGCTATTAAAACGATATACTAGCATAAACCGTATGCTATGAAAAGCCACATTTGTTGTAGTAACAATAAAAAACTTTAAACAATTCTTTGCTTAACATAAAGAAGAATGAGAGTTATACCAACTATTATAGGAGAGTATGAAAAATAATCTGACCAGCAAATTAATTTTTTCAAGAGTTCTTTATAGTTTAGGCACAAAGTCTAAGAGAAAATACAAGATAAACTGAAAGATGTAATGGAAATCACTATAATTAGAGGTGCATATACATAGTTAGACCTACCAAAAAGTTTGGGTGGATCAAAAATACAAATGTTTGGCTTCTTTAATGAAAGTTTAATACTAAGGTGAATGGATGGAGAATTGTTTTCTTCGCAAGGAGGAAAATATGTCTTAACTAAATCAGTAGCAACGGCAATGCCAATGGCATGTAGTGTCATGTTTTATACTTCCAAAAGGAGTAAATAAATGTATGAGTGCAATAGCACATTTTTTGGTGGGCTTAAGTGAAAATACAAAATGTATTCATTGGTTCTCTCGGGATAAATTTTATCATGACAATACATGCCAAGACATTCAAGATTTTAATATGGCTCTATTAGACAAACAATTGTAAGTAAATGCTCAAATTTTTTGTTTGTGATGGTTTTCAAAGGAATATATTATTTTAAGCCTCATTCAAGAGATCCAATCAAATCATAATCGCCATCTTGTAGTTGGAGGAATATTACATATGTAGATATTTCTTATCATATATTCATCGTTTATATTTGTATTGGATTATTATTCATATGAAAATATACGTAAAATAATATATTGAAAAAATTAGTTAACATTTTACAGCTTAGATATATATAATTTCATATTTATGAAAATAAAATAAGTTAACCCACTAATTTAGGAAATTTTAGGGAACAACCGGCAAATGCCTTATTATATTTATATATGGTTTTCATGAATTATATATAATTAATTATATATGTTTATATAATGAATAGTTAAATTTAAAAATTATTAAAAAAAGTAAGACATTGAATATACATATAAGTACTTGTATTACGATGTAAAGATAAATATTGTATTCTGAGTATTTACAAATCTTATGTTTGAGATTATGTGGTGAGTTGGTTGTCTATATTTTAGATATGTAAACATATTAGAGTGTCTTCCAAATAAAATGTATAGTATCATTCAATATAATATCAACTAGGTAGTTGCCCGCAGTTTTTCGGATACAAATATTGTATGAAAATTATATATTTTGTTTATATTTTATATTTTTCATAATAATCACTTAATATTTAAATACTATTAACTTTAAATAGTTTGGAAATTAAAATTTTGATATTATATAAATTTAAAAGAGTTTTTAGAAATAGTGATAATTCTAAAAATTTTAATCTAGATTTTCAAAGTTCTTTTTAAGACGTAACTTTTGATTAACACTAAATGGAAGATTGTTGAACAAAAAAAAACTATTTTATAACCCATTTTCTTTTCGCATTTTTTTGTCTACTATTTTATTTTACTTAGATACAAAATAGTTATAAATTTTTTCTAATTTTTTCAAATCACAAACACTTTTTCTCACACATTGTTAGTGTTTAACATAAAACTCAGAATTAGTTAAGAAAACAAATTCATCTTTAAATTCTCTCTGATTATCACACTATCTTATCAAACACTAAATCATTTAGCCAAATTTCCTTTAAAATTATATAATAAAATATATGATATTTAATTGTTTTATAAATAACTTATGTTAATTCATCAATATTTAAAATTTATTGTTGTTTGTTTGGTACTATAGATTAGATCAGGTGATTCTGTAATTAGTTTCCTTTTATAAATTTTAATTAAATAAATAAAAATTCAAATATCAACAACCAATCAAGTTAAGAAAATTAATTCAAAACTTCATCTATGAGTGATATTAAGCAAAAGTCACTACTCAATTAATATATAGTTGGATTAATTAAAATAACTAATTAGTTAGAATAGAGAATTAGGTAAGTTTTATGGTTATTTTAAATAGAAAAAATAATTAATGCTGAAATATAAGATTAATTAATATATTAATGATAAAATATGTAATACAACACTTGAAAATAAGAAGAAAAAGTATTAATATAATTATTATGGTAGATATAATTAATGAAGTAGTTAGGATGGATGAAAAAAAGAAAATAAATATTGTAATAGAACACTTAAAATTTGGTAAATTATATTTTGTACCTCTGTTTTAATAGAATATATATAATTAAGCGGAAAAAAAACTAAACCATGACCAATAGATTTATGCATTGCTTCAACAATCACAATACCTATTTAAATCAAGAAAAAAATATCATGAAAAATTCTGAGAACAATCTAATTAAATATTATTATTTTCTCTAAAATATTTAAAGGTTATATACATAGAAATAAGTCTCTAAGATATAATTTTTAATTAAATTTCTTAATAAATGTAACTGCTCCCAAATATTTTGACTCAGTTTAGAAGAAAATGTATTCAAAACAAAACAAAACTTTAAACAATTATTTGCCTAATATAAAGAAGAATGAGAGGTTATACCATCGATTATAGGAGAGTATGAAAAAATAATCTGACTATTTAATTAATTTTTTCAAGAGTTCTTTACAATTTAGGCACAAAGTCTAAGAGAAAATACAAGATAAATTGAAAGATTTGATGGAAATCACTATAATTAGAGGTGCATACACATATTTAGACCTACCAAAAAGTTTGGATGGATCAAAAACACAAATGGTTGGCTTCTTTATTGAAAGTTTAGTACTAAGCTGAATGGATTGGAGATTTTTTTTCTGCACAAGGAGGAAAAGATGTCTTAACTAAATCAGTAGTAACAGCAATGCCAATGACATGTAGTGTCATGTTTTAGACTTCCAAAATGAGTAAATAAATGTACAAGTGCAATAGCACATTTTTGGTGGGGTAAAATGGAAATACAAAAGGTATTCATTGGTTCTCTGGGGATAAATTTTATCATGACAATACATTCCAAGACATTCAAGATTTTAATATGGCTCTTTTAGACAAACAATTGTAAGTAAATGCTCAAATTCTTTGTTTGTGAAGGTTTTCAAAGGAATATCTTATATTAAGTCTGATTCAAGAGATCCAATCAAATCATAATCGCCATCTTGTAGTTGGAGGAATATTAAATCCGTAGATATCTAGTTAATAAATGACTAAATAAAAAAGTGAGAACATCACAATTCATCTATGTATGGGATGATTTAGGGGTGGGCGTTCGGGTTCGGATCAGGTATTTTGGATTTTCGGATATTTCGGTATAGAGTTATAGAACCCGTTCGGGTATTTCTGTACTTTGGGTTGGATTCGGGTATTTTTAGTTCGGGTTCGGTTATTCCGGGTCGGGTTTTCGGATGTTTAGGTTTTGAAAGAAAAAAATCAAATTTTAATTTCTCAAGTTTCTTGTATTTAAAAATATAACTTTCACTTAACTGATTCTTTTATTATTTTTAGTAGATTGAATTATTAATAGATTTGGAGATAACATTTCAAAAATAAAAAGACACTAATTTGGTTATTGTTTATAAATTTTAGATGTAATTTTGTTAATGTATGAAACAAAAAGCTTGGAATGCATTTGAAGTGAGTATCAAATCATTTTATCCTTAATTATATTTATATAATATCATTTTAGGGTATGCGTAACATAAATATATAGATATTTAAAATAAAATAAGAGATGTAAACTAGAAATATAATGTAAGTGTACATATGTTCGGTTATTTTCGGATATCCATTCGGGTTTGGATATTACCCGTTCGGGTTTTGATATCTAATATCTTCTAATTCAATATCCGCTCACGTATTTTGCTACTTCGGTTCAATTTCGTTCGGGGTTTTTTGGGTCGGGTTCAGGTGCGGCTTCGGATATTGGGTAAAGTTCTCAGGCCTAGGATGATCAGTTCCCAGGCCTAGGATGATCCATGGATCTTTTCTCCTCGTTCGAGATCAGCATTACCAAAACACCAACACCTGTTTCTAAACCTAACACTAAAGGCATACATCCATCCAGAGAATATTAAAATTATTTAAGGTATGGCAGTTAGCTGCTTCCAAAAACCAGATTCACTTGGAAGGCATTTCAATTTTTTTGGAAAAGACATAGTTAAATCGAGTACAAAACGTAAAATTATATCCAAGTATAGATGCACGACCTCTTTACTATGGCTCAAATACAAAGCCACTACTAGCTTTTACTTGAAAACTAAAATGTTCTCCAAAATTAAAACTTTTATATGGCAAGTAGTATTCAAAACCCTCCTTGTTACAAACACCTTAAGGTCACATGGGATACAATGTGAAACAGAATACATCATTTCTGAAGCTGGGGAGGAAATAGTTAATCGTGTTTTTTTAATGTTTACCAACCATTCAAATATGTGACTTATCCAAGATATTCCCCAACCAAAGAATTTCTCGATCGTTGATATTCACAAATATGGATTATTCATTTTAGAGATTATCAAAGACTACGATTTAGTTATTTTTTGTGGATCATGTGGTATATCTGAAAAAAAAATAGAAATGAAAAGATTGATAAAAATAAGGATGAAAATCCACACGAGATTTTGCAATATGCGAAAATTGAAGGAACCTAATAAGCTGAGGCTCAACTACATGATATAGACAATATATAACGTGAAGATGCCTACAATTCATGAGCATGGAGATACATGTTGGTATTATATTGCTGGAACATTGAAAGAAGTAGACAAGTTCACATGACATGGATGGTTTTGCAATCGAGGAGGAACTGAACATCAGGTTATGGGAAAACGAATATATGTGGCAGCCTATCACCTTTATATACAGAGTGTGAAACATTGATTTGGACTATGTAACACATAAAACTCTTAGAATCACATATTTAGTTTTTTCAACAGACTGTTTTCGGATGATGAATATAGTGCCTACACTAACAGAATGGTCATCCTTCACTTCACACATGGACAAAATTGTGATGTTTTAAGGATTTTTTCGATAATTATTTCCATCCTACATAGATCAAAGCACATAATACCATGACCGAAAAAATTTCACTAGTGTTTGGTATCCACTATTAGATGTATGATATGTTGATTTCCTATCACAGATTTGACCACCGATTTGGCTTTCTAAATCATATTGTTTTTTCATCTTAAATAGATTATATATGTGTCAAAAAAAAGAAACTGCATTCCATCTTATATGTTACACTGAAAATGATTAAATTAACAAAGCATTTACACATCGATTGATAAATCCTGGAGAAGATGCCGATAGACTACACAATAGTTCCATCTTATATGTTCATCACGCACATTTATATGGAAATTTGTTTTAATATGAAAAGTTTTAATTACATGGACTAGATTTTCAAGAAATAAAGTATTGAACATGTCACTTACTCATATGTGCTTCATCAGTATCCACGAGATTATATACAACACACAAAATTAGGCCTGAGAATTTTAATCATAGCCCACAGGCTCCGCCTCATTTGATCTGCCGCGGGCGGATATGGATTGATCGATTTGAGGAAATTAAATTGTGGGTGCGGATGAAGTGTATTTTATGAGGAGCGAGTTGGTCTAACTTAAAGCGTGGATATCCGCCAAGAAAAAAGATTTTTTTAAGTTTATTTAAGTTTTTTTCGCATACAAATATCAGCTTAAAAAATAAGTTTCGTTAAAAATAACTAAAATTTACAAAAATAAAAAAATTTAATAACAATATAATCCCCTTCTTATTATTTGAGGAGAACTTTTGCAAATAAACCTTTAATTCATGTGTTTATTACATGCATGTCATTTCCTACGTGGCAACTCCACAAGCCTTCTCACACCTTTTAACTAAAAGACCTTAGTTTACTAGAATAATTACACAACATGCCATTGTTATAAATATACATATATGACATATATGATATATGATACGATATATGATATATATATAACCGCGGATTGGCTAAAGTATGATGAAGATAGCATTAATATATTTCCTTATATATTTCCTTATATACGATACGATATATTTTGTTACATAAGTATGATATATTTCCTGATATAAGTATTTTGTCATCACCTACGATATATTTCAAAATATATTTCGTTACATGAAGTATAAATAAAAATAGGGAAAAATGCGACATTATTTCATAATTAGGCATATATTTAAATTTTAAATATAATATTTTATATTTTATAAAATCGAACTTTATATTTTATATTTGGACAATATTCGGTGTACAAAATATTATTTTCTTCAACTTCAAAATATATTTCGTTACATAAGTATAAATAAAAATAGGAAAAAAATGCGACATTATTTCATAATTAGGCATATATTTTAATTTTAAATATAATATTTTATCTTATAAAATCGAACTTTATAAAATATTTCGACAATATTCGATGTACAAAATACTATTATCTTCAACTTCAATTAACATTAATGACCGAATCTGCATGCGTATTTCAGTTTAATGGTTTCTTTCCATTTGAATGTCAATCAGCTATATATAATATTCTGAATGAATATTCTATTTCATAATTAGGCATATATTCTATTTCAGTCACATAATTTTAGCAACTAAATCTCGGAATGTTTTTATTAGGTAAACGGTTTAATGGTTTCTTTCCATTTAAATGTCAATCAGCTATACAAAATATTTTTCGACAATGTCAACTAAAATTAATGACCTAATCTATGTAGATATTTCTAATATTGAATGAATATATTTCAGTCACATAATTTTAGCAACTAAATCTCGGAATGTTTTTATTAGGTAAACGGTTTAATGGTTTCTTTCCATTTGAATGTCAATCAGCTATATATAATATTCTGAATTAAATGATATAGCCATAAATTGGAATTTCCTTGATAGACAAGCACAAATCGCAAATGTAAATTCTATTTAAACATATATAACTCGAGTTATTCTTGGTCCATTCGATATTCAGACAAGCAAGAATAAACCTACACATCTTCTATGGCCGCCATGAACCTTATATCTGAGTTGAAGCCTTTCAAGAACCAATGGAAGGTTCAAGTGAAAATTGTCCGCCTTTGGAAAGAGTATTCTGCAGCTGCTGGGGAGACTATCGAAATGGTCTTCCTCGATGCTAGAGTAAGTTAATTTTTNACACATCTTCTATGGCCGCCATGAACCTTATATCTGAGTTGAAGCCTTTCAAGAACCAATGGAAGGTTCAAGTGAAAATTGTCCGCCTTTGGAAAGAGTATTCTGCAGCTGCTGGGGAGACTATCGAAATGGTCTTCCTCGATGCTAGAGTAAGTTAATTTTTTTAGAAATGATCGAGTTTTATTCTATTTCTCTTTTTTGACGTATGAAGTTTATATTTATTATTTTATTTTAAGTATATCATTACGATGAGTTTAAAATTTTAAAAGAGTGTGTGTTGTTTCGTAAACTAACTAATTGTTATTTTTGTATGTAGGATTGCAAACCAAGAGTTTTGAAGACAATTTAAATTATTATATCATGTTTAATTTTCTATTTATTATTTTATTTTAATATACTTTTTTCTCATTATATCATGTTTTGTTTCTCTATGTTTTATTATGATATTAATTATTTTAATTTATTTACTACTTTTTTTAGTAGACGATTTCTTAATTTTTTTTGTATTATCATGTATCTATAAGACAAATAGATATATAAGAAAAAAAGTGAAAACAAATAGCTATGAATCAATGCTTCGTTTGCAGCTATACTAATATTTCATTATATGACTATATGATTTTTATTACTAATTCACATCCACTACCTATTTTTAGTTAAACAAATTAATATACCAAATTATTCTTCGATCAAAATCAAAATAATCTCACCCTACGCAGGGCGCGGGTCAACACCTAGTATTATTTAAGAGAAAAGAAATAATTAATTATTTTTATTATTTAATAAGTACTTTTTATATACAAAATTAAGCGGACGGATAAAATATATTTCCTTTGCTGATCAGGTATGTTAAATTTGTGAATAGAACTTTAATCCTCTCGGATACATGTAAGCTATAAACCAACAGAGTTACAGAAGACTTTATTCAATAAATGGTCGAATATTTATTTAACTTTCGAGAAAGTTGTAAATGCATACTTCTATAGCTTCTCCTCAAGACTGGTACTGCATGCATACACACATTGCGGCTTTGTGAGGGAGATTCAAAACTCATGATTTTTTTATCGACTGATTATTATACTTTAAATATCAAAATCTTTGTATTTATTCTCCAAGATACATGTGTTTTAAGTCTTTGTATTATTAACTACTATAATTGTACTAGTGATGTGTACAATAAAAGGATGGACAAAAATGTATATAAACAGAGAAAACGTGGCTTTTGGAGTGTCATGACAATGATTAATTGTAGTTCAAAAAAAAAAAGAATGATTAGTTATTACACAATCCCTTAAACAACCATAGCTTTGTGGAACCATATTTTTCTTAGTTATTGCCAAAATTGATTATATTATGTCTCATTATTGACTCTATTTGTCTCTTGCTATTGACTTGTGAATATTACATCCTCGGATAAGTTCTAATTTCTGCCTTATTTTTACCTGGAAAATGCTTATAATATTGTATCAAAACCCAATATATTCACACCAGATATATATAATAAAAAACTGTCAAAAATAATTGAAGAAAGGCTGCCCATGTGGGCACTTCCAAGCAATCTCCAGAATCGATGCTTCAAATACATTGGATCTTTACTAAACAACACAAAACGAACAAAAAACACCCACAAAACAAGATCAGACGACCCATTTTTTTTATAAACACACAACTTCTCTCTTTTTATAACCTATTGTCTCATTTCTTTCTTCAACTTTCTAGTCTTCCTCTATCTTTTTTCAATATCTAGTTTGAAGAAATGGATCTGTCAAGTTCAAGTGAATCACTTATTGATGATCTTCTAGAAGATTACTGGTTCTTTGAGAACTTATTTAACAGGAGATCGAGAGTCTTAAGGTATTGTCACTCGGATCCTTACCCTTCTTCTTCTTCTTCTTTGACTTCTCCTGAAAAATCGGGAGATTCAGATGAGAGGAAGTCTCTAGAAGCTTCCACAGGGAGATGTTTGAACAGGGAAGCTTTTATAGATGGAAGAGAAGGAGGATCCGAGACGAAGCAGTTCTCTGAAAATATTAGGGTTCAAGAACAGACACCGGTTGTGTCTTTCTTGCATAAGAAGGAACGTACTGTTCTTACCAAATCTGGATCTCGGTCGGCTCCGGGGAAGATTCAAGAAGCTTCCACAGAGCGCAGTTTGATTCGAGCACCTTCTTTGCCTCCTCGGATAGATAAAAGAGAAATGGACTTAGAGGCAAAGAAGATGATCAATAAGCTTACACGGCAGTTCTCTGATAAGATTAGGGTTCTAGAAACAACGGGTGACCGTTTCTTGAATAAGAAGAACATTGTGTTTCCAGAGAAAGGTAATAGTGAGAGGAACAGGAGCGGAGGTGGTAATATTAGTAGTAGCAGTGTCAAGATTAGTTTGCAAAGAACTCAAACGATGCCTAACAACATTAGAAGAGGAGAAGATGAACTTGACGATCAAGAAACCGGCTCAAGAATGGGATTCTTGATTCGTGAAGCTCTCGCTAGCTCGCAAAATGTTCAAAAGGTAAATAATATTATTCACTATGTCAAAAAAATGGTTTTGAGGAATATGAAAAGCATAATAAAGATTGAATCTTTAATTCTTGATGTAGGTTTCAGGCAGACCACCAAGAAACTTGAGGTCAGAAGAACCTGTTTTGGTCAAACAAACAAGCCCAAGTCCCAAAACGCTGCGTAAAACTGTAAGTAGCATAGAAACAATCAAAGAGATTCAAGGTTATGATGACCAACTGGTCGAGCCACGTGTTGTGAACGGGTTGGCTACACCACCTAGGGTTCCGAAGGATTCAAGGAAAGATATGAAGGATCAGATCAAGTTTTGGGCTCGAGCTGTAGCTAGTAATGTCAGACAAGAGTGCTGAAAACTCTTCTAATTGCACTAATTAACTGTGTGTTCTTGTATGGCACTATTCTGTACAAGTGTTTTTATCTTGAACTCTTTGGCTTTGAATGTGACACAGGACTGCAATTTTTTTCCCATTCAACACAATTTTTGCAGAACAAAAATAAATAATTAAAAAATAAAAGATCTGCATGCAGAATTAAATTAGATAACAAATTTTTAATCTGCAAATAAAGAGAGAAAATGATTCTGGCAAAATTTTGGATTGTTCTTATTTTTCTTATTTCTATTTCTTTGATTTGTTATGGTCTTCTAGTTTGTTTGATTGCCAATTAATTTTGAATCTGGCAAAATTTTGGATTGTTCTTCTGTATGGTTTTTCCAATGGATTTGGAATGGAAAAAACTTCGGTTCAATTGAATCGTTTAGAAAAGGTAATTGACAGATCTACTGCGGATGGTGGCGACGGGTCTTACCGGCTTCAATCGTTGATGGTTCTTTACTTGATGGTGATGGTTTTTTTGCTGCTAACTATGGTTACTTCGAAAGACAGCATGAAATTCTATGGAATGGTAATCTCTTTGGCTCTGTTATTATCAATAGAGCAATATAAAGAGTTGTCTTCTCTCGTTGGCTCCTACTGGAGTAATAAAAAAAGAGTAACAATCGTTCTCAACTAAGTCTGAAGCGTGGTGTTTCTGGATTAATATGAAGATTATCTCCTAGGAGATTCAACTATTTCAGAAGCAAATATGAAGCTTTCACATGGAAATTTTTAGTCATCCATACACTAATAGATGTGTTAGTTTACTTTGGATCCCTACTGGTGTATCCCTTTTCTATATTGTTTTTGTCAATTCTCATTGTGTAAAACTATTTGCCTAAATGACTTAATAATACAATCCAGCGTTAAAAAAAAAAGAGAGAAAATGAGCTGGACATTTGCAGATCACTAATAATATATATATTTAATTGTTTTGGTTATAATTATTAATATATAATATATTTTACTAATTCATGTTATTTACTTTTAAACTAAATAATTAAATCTTTAAAATAATATTTAATATTTTACTTTATGAAATAATTTATTTAAAGCGAATTTTTAATATATAATATATTTTATTAATTCATGTTATTTCCTTTTAAACTAAATAATTAAATCTTTAAAATAATATATAATACTTTCATTTATAAATAATTTGTTTTAAAAATAATTTATTTGTAATATAATAATTTCATAAATATTGACATAAAATTAATATATTTAATATATCCATAACTTTTTATATTTTGTTTACAATAATTAGATATATATATATATATATTTTTGTATTATATATTTTTGGCTGCACTAAAAATTAATATATAGTATTTAAATTGATAAAAAAACATACATAAATGATACATTTATCTTTTTCTAATTAGCTTTGATATTTTCAGGTTGTTTTCACATATAAAGTTTTTAATGAAGATTTTGTGGATAAAATATTAGTTTTTTAGTTGAAAGAAATGATAGGCAAGAACCAAAATTGAATAAAAATATTAAATTTAAGTGAAAAACAAGAATATTATTTATAATTTTATTTATGTGAATTTTCATATAATTTAAAATTTCGATATATTGATTAACATTATGATATTTATTTTTATTTATATCAATTTGATATATATTACTTATTTATAATAAGTTGTATTTGTTTATATATTTAATTTTAATTAAAAATATTTAACATTTATTTAAATATAATGATTTATTAAATTAGTTTGATCTGCATTTGTTCTACTTGATCTATATGATATGCATTTGTTCTGTTTGATCTGCATTTTTATTTGATCTGTATTTTGTGATCTGCGTTCTCCATTTAGAACCTTTATGTGTTTATTTTCTTCCTGACCCTCCTGAAATAATGAGATTCCTCTGTTTATGTGATGATTGTGTTCTTTAATTTTTTTGGGCAAGAAAAAAAGTCATGATTATCATAAAGAAAAGGATATGAGAGGAAAACAACAAAGAAGAACATTATAATAATCAATTTTTAATTATAAATCTATATTAAAACCCAAAAAAAAAACATAATTATCTGTGATTTGATTGCGATCTATGCATAGTTTCCTAGAAGCATCTATACTATTAAAGTTGAAGTACAAAATTAAGTGTTTGGAAACATGAATAATAAGTATTTAAAATTAAGATGATTGAAAACAAGGATAGCCTACAAATCTAATGGGCTTACTTATTAAACTAAAAATTACTGCGGCCCAAAGTACCATTATTATTGTTTTTGGGTTTTCTATCCTTGATATTATTTTATTTCTGAAAATTATATATACATATATGTACTCGTGTTTTAAATGTATGTGGAATAAATCAAGAATAATATATATTTTATTTATATAATTTATATTGACTATTGTTAAAAGTTTTTAACAGTAATATACTAGCATTCCAATTCTTTATTAAAAATGAACTTAAAAATTTGACTAAATTGTTTAGTGTACATAATTTTTCACCAAATTTTGTCAAAAAAACTTTATAAAATAGTACTAAAATATTTACGGGTCACAACATTTTACCGACGTCCTGTTACACAATTCAGTGATGAAATACAATGTTTAAACAGTATACTATTACTTAGTAAAATTGGAACCGTATGATTGTAATTTTTAAAATATTTATATATACCTTAAAAACAAAGACCCGCCCAGTCGGGTGGGTTATGATCTAGTTCGAGTTAAAATATTTATCAGTTTCGATAATATTACACGTAAAAGACGTTGAATCATGTTGGGTTAAATGTTTCTTTAAAAGTAACTAGATTTGGATCCGCGCGTCAGCGCAGATTTACAATTTTTAAAAATAATTATTTAAAGACATTTTTAAATATATAATTTGTTTATATTTTTAAGGTTCTTACACATCAACCCGAACCAAAAATGATCCAACTCAAACCCCTCCAAAAATTTATAATACTTTAGTTGTATTTATCTATTTATAAAACTCTAAAAAATGATATCCAGTAAAAGATTCGTATTCGAAAGGGTCTTGGATGTCTATGTCTAACTGATTATATAAACAAATTTTAAGTAATATCTTTTAATTTTTGATTTATTTACAATTGAAAAATATTATTAGATTATTTAGAAAATTATTTATTTTTATTTGTACATAATATATTTCAAAAATTTTATAACTTATGCATTTTTCTTATTAAAACGTATAACTTATGGAGTTTGTTTTTCTTATAAAATTGTACTAATCATATATTAACCACTTTATTTTTATTTCAAATTGTAACAAAATATTGATTTATTTAATATATTATATATTTCTGTTTGGATATTTATTTTTACCTCAGAAAACAACAGCAATAAAATGGTGAACAAATATAGTATTGTTTTCTTCGTTTTATATAAGAAAGTTTAAATATTTATTATTTACAAAATTGTGCTATACAATATAACTCCTAAATCAACAATCAAAATTTACATAAAATATGGTCTTTATTAATATTTTCCTCAATGTCTATTAGGTTCACTAATTACTTTGAGATTTTTTTGCTTTCTCATATTATTCTCTATCGATCTCTCTCTCTTAGCTCGTTTCTTCTTTTTGTCGACGGCATTTAAAGAGATTGGGAAACAATATAAGAAGGTTTGGAGGTATATAGGTTAGAGAAATAAAAAACTTGGAAGGAAATTTTGTTTAAAAAATTAAGGTAATAATTTATTGTAAAGATTACAACTGAAAATCCAGCAAATATTGCAATTGAGAATCCAGCGACTATTAATCGGACGCAATTAATATTATGTTACCATAATTGTTTGATTTGTCGGACACAATTAATGATAATCAGACGCAATTAATATTATGTTACCATAATTGTTTGATTACTTGAACCAGTTGGTTAGCCGAGAGACGGGGCAAATTAACTGCTAATTGTTGTAAATTGTTAATTTTGATTTTGGTTACAAAGACACTAATTATCTTTGTTTCCAAACAATTTTTATTTAGTCTACTATTCTAAAATCAAAACAACGTTAATGTGTAATTCAGTTTTAAAAATATAGATTATGTTACTATAATTGTTTGACTAATTGAACCATTTGGTTAGCCGAGAGACGGGGTAAATTAATTGCTCATTGTTGTAAATTTTTAATTTTGATTTTGGTTAAAAAAACACTAAATATCTTTGTTTTCATCTTTGTTTTCAAACAGTTTTTATTTAGTTTACTATTCTAATTTCCAAACAACGCTAATATTAGCGTACTTCAGTTTTAATAATATAGATACGTAGAAGTAACTAGATTGAACAAGTTCTTGATTGCAGAGATCTCTCGTAAGACCAAAACAATAATAGTTTATGTGCATTTATTCAACTTCAAGAAGTTGATGTCAAATGTAATAACCGAGCATCCTCTGAAAGGATATACTAAAGCAAAACTCATATTAATTTCCATGAAATCTGATAATGTAAAGTTACAAAAAAAAAGCTGATAATATAACTATATAAGTATGTAATAGTCAAAAAGAGTATGTAATAGTTTGTATAGAGAAAATAATTCAATAACATGTGACCGTTAATCCCCTATATATTATTTGAGAATCATTTAAAAAGTTGTAACCTTAAGTTTATAAGAATTAACTAGATTTTGACCCGCCCTTATAGAGGGCGGGACAACCGTTTTTGCTTTAAATTATTGCCCTTGTTAGATTATTCACCAGTATGTAAAGGCTCGAGTATCCGGGTTCGGATAGATGGTCAATAAGAATTATGGTTTAATCCGACATATATAGATTAAATTCTTTCCGTAAATTCCGTACACGTAAGTATTTGTGATTTGCGAATTTTATAAATCTATGCCGCTAGGATGTAATATGTCGCCGAAATGTTGCGGTCCAAGTTAAACGGTATAACTGAAGATCCTCGGTTTCCTAAGTTTATGTTTGTGCTTATTTTGTAAGATCATTGAAGGTTGGTGTTGTTTACTAAAACTACAGTAACTTAATGTTGGCGGGTTGGCTGGTTTAGGGTTTTTAGTGGTTTTTAATTAGTGAATATTTCTTCATACTCATAACGGATCATTTCGCGGATCACAAAAATTGTAAATCCAACCACGGGTTTGGTTGGATGTAAAAACTTATGGAAACCAAGGTGAACTCAAAATTTCCTCAGATTCGAATATTGTTATTTGAACTAAATCAAAAACTAAAATAATCAAATCAAAAGGTATCCATATTCATAAATAACCAAATGGTTCTTATAGGTTTTGAACAAAAAAAAAACAAAAACACAACTAAACCAGAATAAAAAAAAAAAAAAAGAATCAAAAACTGAATTACCTAAACATATTAGTGAGCAAACAAACAGGTTAATAAATTTATCAACAAAAAACTAATCTCGCACTTTAAAAGCGCGGAAGAAAATCTAGGTATGAATATAAAATATGAATCTGAAGTCCGAACTGAACCCAAACAAAAAAAAAACGATCGGTATCCGGTCCAAAGGTAAGAATTATCAGAATGAATTTTGTAGAATAGTACAAAACATATCCGAATCTGAAGCGTTATTAGCTAAACCCGAACGGATAGCTTGAAAAAAATTGAAAACCCAAAAAACCGCTTCAAAAATCCAAATTAATCACAACTATAAATATTTGAAACATAAATATGTGCTTCAAATATTCAGTTTTATATTTATTTGAAACAATATCATAAAAAATTAAATTTGAAATAAATACCTTAAATATCTAATTCAATATAGATAAGTATTTATTTCTTATGCTTTGCTTTTAATTTTGGATTTAACTTCAGATATCTGAACCGAACCAATACAATCAAAATACGAACGATATATCGTTACTTATGGGTTTTAAGATGTGATACAAATTAGAACCAAAACAGATGAATTATATCCAAACCCGTCTGTATTTACAAATTTACCAATATGAGATCTATGATGTGATATAAATTAGGACCAGAATTCAAAGTATCCAACCCGTATCTCAACGGATACCTGAACTCCCAAGCCTAATTAAAGTGTGCTTTATTTTTTGTTCAAATATTTACATATTTGTTTGAATAACCCAGTAAATTATACTCATAAGAATATTAAAAGAATATATATCTGTTTTTATCAAATTTTCATGATTTGATTTAATATATAATGATAATAATGTTTACACATAATAGTTTTTCCTGCGGTTTTGTAAATTTTGATTAAATGCATTGTTTATTTTTTACCTACTAAAATAGGTAACGTGAGAAATTATATGTTGGACTAAACAATCTGATAACCAAAAGATATCATTTGGATCGATTTGTTGCATTTGAATTAGAAAATAAAAATAAATTAGGTTTTTTTTTTGGTTTTGATTTGGTTATCGGATTGTTTAGTCCAAAATGATCCAGAATATTTGACCAACGTAAGGTCAACCAAAACTTGGAGGATTTAAATGCGTCGATCATATTTGAGGAATAAAAGTGTTGCCATGCTGTTGCATTAAAAGGGAATTAGAAAAATACAAAATTTAATAAAATAATAGCTTAAAAATATTTTAGTTGCAGAATCTTGCAAATATTATTGAAATAAAAAGACATCTAAAAAATACCTTGTATTTTAATAGTATTGATTATTTGATTCGTACTTTGAAGCGTGAGATTGTCTTTTGTTAATAAAACTATTAATTTATTTATTAGCTTATAATAGAAACGACAATAGACTGTTTTTTTAAAATATGATGTTGTAAATATATGAAAAACATAAAGATACTAAAAAGTATTGTTTTTTTAATAATAATTAAGTTATTTATTTGCCAAATCTTTAGCTTTTGATTTAGTGGTTTAGATTTTTTTGTTGTTTATTTTGAAAAACCATTGAAAATCCTATAATTTGGTCGACTATATTGAATATTGGTTAAACCGTTAAGGATTCTAAGCACAGGGCCGGTTCAACTATATACTGGGCCCATGGACAATTTTTTTTCTATGCAATATAATTGATTAATTATAATATTTTGGGCCCTTTTGTTGACAAATTTATTTGGTTTTAAGATAGGCTCTAGGCATGTGCTCCTCCTGCCTACCCCTCAAGCGGGTACTGTCTAAGCATCTGTAATTCTATATGTATAAGTTTATTGTCTTGATTAGTTGATATGCTTAAAAATATATAAAACAAATCGAAAAATTTAAAAGGATAGATATTTCACGATTTTGAACAATACAACATGTATGTTTTTTGGTGCTATTGTTTGTTACCAAAATATTGATTGGAATTGACGAATGGTAGATGCACTGATATTAATTAACATTATGTATTCTTTTTTATTTTCATTTGCAGAATTCAATAAACGTTGAATCTTGGGTATTGATGGAACATTATTAGAATATACAAAGATTTGGATATTTACAGTCTTTTTTTTTTTGAAACACAGGATATTTACAGTCTAAAAAATGAGAATCTGTGTGTTATACTAATCGAAGATTCAACATAATGATACATTATGTTGAGATAGGAAGACACAGTTAATTTAATGTAGGTGTTTTTAAAATAAAAATAAAAATTATGCTGTATAAATAAAAAGAAATAGATTTTGACTCGTGCGTCCGCATGGATGTTTTTTTCTCTTTGTGTTAGATTTTATTTATACAACTAAATTAATATATATATATATATTAAAATTTGGTGTTATATATTATGTAATAGTATAACATATCTTGTTCACTATTATTAATATATATTTCTTATATTTATTTTAAATATATTACATATTTTGTTAATAGTTTTTCACAAATTTAATATTTTTAATTAGTTTAGTATTTAAATAGACAATATCTTTTAATTTTATTTTTTAAATCTTCGTAGTTTGCAGAAAATACTATATAAATTTCATTAATTATATCTCTAATTTATTTTTATTATACATATTCTTTGTATCATTAAAATTTAATAATTTTCAGAATTCTTTTTGTAATAAATTATCTAACAATTTTTTTTTTCAGTACATCCAAACTTATTACACATATAAATAAAGTTTGTTTGTTTGTTTGTATTTTTAGCATTTTGAATTATAAGAGGCTACAAAATTTAGTAACTAAAATATTTTCTAGTTAGGATAGGATACCCACATTTAAAAAAAAATCTACTGTAATTCATATATTTGAAAATATTGATATTTAAAAAAAAATACTTTGGTTTGCGTTCTTAAAGCGACATGATTTTAGAACTGGTTTACGAAAATAGTGAGTTGTTTAAATTAGAAAATATGTTTTGGCATGCTAGTATAAGATGCAAGCTTTGGTTCTTATATGAAATCTTATTGGTATACATGCAAGCCGTTTTCTCATCTTTTGCTTAACCATTCTTTACTAATAAGT
>CAKOAT010355154.1:232021-254513 GCA_932364175.1 Eruca vesicaria subsp. sativa
TTAATATTCTCCTATTTAAATAAAAGATTATGTTGGAGATACTGTTAAAACAGAATCGGGTCAAAACCACTTTAATCGGGTAAAACCGATTTGATATAAAACATAGATTAAAAGAAAATGTAGTGGCATTTGGTTGTAATTAATATTGAAAACCAAGGGCATCTGAAAAAAGAGCCTTGTGTTTTAATAGTATAGATAATAACCCCAATCATATGTGACATACTTCTTTGGCTTCTATTTCAAATTCCAAGGATTCTAAAGCATGTGATATAATGTATAGTTTAAAAATTTTACTCTCTAGCAATATAATATTTTGTAGGCTATAGTTGGTCGCATATATCAAATATTTATTGTTTCGCATGCTTTCCTTAAATAACCTACGGAATTACCTAATATAATTAAAATATATATGACAATTAATGATTTTAAACAATAAAGATTTGATAACAATCTTCATACTTTTTTCTCATTTTTTATTTATTTATTATTAAAATAAATTACACAATTAAATTAATCATATAATAAAAATCAAGATTTTTGTGTGTATGTTGTATTTCGAATTTTTCAAAATGAGTATAAATTACTAAAACAGTTAAAAGTCTCACATAAACTTTTAGGATCAAGGTTTTAATTTTTTTCTATATTAAAATATAATGATTATAAGACCATATGCAGAAATAATTTTAGTTTATATATATTTCATATCGTTTTAATTAAACTATATATCGTATGAAAATACATACTTATATTTTGATATTTGCCTTGAACATATATTGAAAAGTTAATATTTTAATTTTGAAATATGTCATTGTTTTATTAAAATGATTATAAATTATTGAAACTACTAAACATCTCACATTTAAAAAAATTCGTTGGTGTAAAATTCTGTTACACAAATATGCTAATAATCAAAAAATCATATGAGTAATAACCTCATTTAATAAATATCCATATTAAAAGTTTTCTATAATACTATGTTTATATAATTTAAATTTAATTATATATCATATATAATATATAAGATTGATTATTTTGATTTATTTACCCTAATTGCGAATAAGCAAAGTGATAGTTAAATTTATATGCATACGTCAATTTATTACATAATAGTAACTGATTTCTTAGTTATTTAATATATATATATATATTTATTATTTTGTTATTTTATAATATCCATAAAAATATAAAATAAATAACAAATATAAAATACTTATTGTGCATAAAGTGCAGATCTTAACCTAAGTATGTATCTCTTTAATTATTTTAAATCTTAAGTATTTTCTAAATCTCAGGCTCTCAGCTCAAAACAAACAAACGAAATGAGAATAAACTTCAAAATAAATATTTATATCGAGTAATAACCAAAATATAAAAAACACAACAAGAGAAAGAAAAAAAAAGATAAATAGGATTGACACGTGAACGTAAGCTTCTCATAACCATAATTAATTTTTAAATTGTTAAATCATGATAAAAATGAGTTAATTTTTAATTTGTTAATTTTTTTATTTTTTTAAATCATTATGGTTATGTTAAATCATGACCATAACTAATTTTAAATTGTTTATTTGTATTTGAAAAACTTAAAATATTGTTTTTAAAAATAATTTAAAATTTAACTTAATTTTTTATAAAATTAAAAAAAAGTTTGTAAAAATATAGTTTTCTAATATTATTATAAAAATAAATAAATTATATTAAATTAGTTTTGAAACTTTATATATTTTAAATGCAAGTATTTTACCAACTGCTTCTTACAAAAACATTAGGAAACTTACTAACACTGAAAAGTGAAAAGATATATGAAATCAAGTCCATTAAATTCTAAGATTTGATCTATAGTTCTAATTATAATTGTTTCTGAACTTACGTATAAATAATTATATAAAAATTGTAAAATTCTAAAATTTCAAATACATATAAAAACAATCATATATAAATTTAAAATTTGTCAATACTAAAATTTTATATTTTAATTACATATATTCACCCTTCACAAGTCGCAGGTCTTATCCTAGTTAGGGGTTATTGTTAAAGGACGTGTAGTTGCTAGCTTCCAACAAACTTAATTAGGAAAATTGTTTTTCAAATTTAATTAAAAAGAACATGAACTTTCTTTTGGACTATTTAAACCATCAATTTATTTTGAATATCCATTTTAAACATCAATTTAATTTGACTAAATCAGATTAAACACGACGTTAACTCAAGTAACGGACTGATTTAACAGAATTAACCACCGTTTCTAATCTCTGTTAAATCCAAACAAAGTCGTTTTGAACATTTAAAAAAAATTGTATCTGAAAAGAATCGAACCTATGACCTAAAGCTACACGACGTTAACTCAAGTAACGAATTAATTTAACAGAATTAACCACTGTTTCTAATCTCTGTTAAATCCAAACAAAGTCGTTTTGAACATTTTAAAAAAATTGTATCTAAAAAGAATCGAACCTATGACCTAAAGCTACACGACGTTAACTCAAGTAACAAATTGATTTAACCGAATTAACCACTGTTTCTAATCTCTGTTAAATCCAAACGACAACGTTTTGAACATTTATAAAAAAAAATTGTATCTGAAAGGAATCAAACCTACAACCTAAAGCTACACTAATTGTTACCCCGAACCACTGGACAACTTACATTTTGGTTAACTTGAATAAATACTAATAATATTATTATTAATCTACAAATTATTTCTTTGTTCAATCAAAGAATAATAGTATTAAATTCAAATTAAAAAAAAAACAATTGACCAAGGGGATCTTTATTGTGATAGATGTGGAGCCTTGGATGAGTCAATAATTCACGTATTTTTTGAATGTTCTCTAGCACGTCAAGTCTGGGCACTTTCGCAAATACCATTAAATCCAACTGTTTTTCTCACTGAATCTCTCTTCACAAACATGGATCACTTATTTTGGAGAGTTCAACCAAAGTTGGATAATCATCATTATGCCTGGATACTATGGTATATTTGGAAAGCAAGAAATAACAAGATCTTCAGCAATCTAGATGTAGACCCCCGGGAAACACTCAAAATAGCGGAAACAGAATCCACTCTTTGGGCTGAAGCGCAATTGATTAATTCACAAGAGGGGGTCCAACGAAGTGGGATGTCCACTACACCGTCAATACCGGAGAGGTAGTGCTTTACTGATGGATCATGGAAGGACAAAGAAGTCTTCTCAGGGCAGGGCTGGTATAGTACCTTAGAGGGTTTCAATGGGTTGATGGGGGCACGAAATGTCTGAGCGAGTCTTTCCCCTCTCTATTCAGAAATAGAGGCTTTAATCTGGGCGATGCAATGCATGAAGAATTTAAGACAGACTAGGATCACATTTGTGACGGATTGTTCTCAATTGGTGAAGATGGTTTCAGAATCAGGGGAATGGCCCGTTTTCGCAACCTATTTGGAAGATATAATGATCCTGAAACAAAGGTTTCTAAGTTCAGAAATCATCCATATTCCTCGAACGCATAACATGAAGGCAGACAGCTTAGTACGTAGTGCCAGGAAGAAACCGTCTTTTGTCGTTCACATAGATGAAGAGCTGTCGGGATGGTTCACATAACCAACATGATTGTTTATTTATTGATATAAAAAAAAAAAAAAAAAAAAAAAAAAAAAAAAAAAAAAAAAAAAACAAGAATCCATCAAAATCAAGTGTAAACAAATTCACACAGATTAGTATCTATACATGCTCATAAGTGAAGCAGAGACTCATGGAGAACATTCTAGTGGACAAGGGACTCGGATGACGAGAGGATTCACGATCCACTTTTTAAAATTTAAAAACAATGTTATTTAGTTTAAGAGAGGTTGATATCTATACAAGTTAATAAAATTGTATGTAGTCTATTGGTTAGGTTTTGCTATAATCTTGTACCTGTGTTTCTCATGGATTCGAACCCAGGGAGGAACATTTTCTTTTTATTTTAACGGTGGTTAACTCTGTTAAATCGATCCGTTACATGAATTAACGTCATATTTAATCTGGTTTAGTCAAATTAAGTAAATATATTTAAAATAGATATTTAAGTTAAATTGGTACTTTAAATGGTGTAAGAGAAAGTTTAGTCAAATTAAGTAGATATTTAAAATAAATATTTAAGTTAAGTTGGTACTTTAAATAGTGTAAGAGAAAGTTCATGTATTTTTTCATTTAATTAAAGTTTGTGATTTAAATGATAATTTTCCAAAACTTAATTACATTTTTTACTATTTTTGTGACTCAATCATCTTACAAAAAAGAGAAACACATTTAACTAACAGACAACTCTCATCAGACTTTACACTTTAACAGATGACAGAAACACAGTAGCTTACGTCAAATTCCAAAGTAGAAAATGAAGAAACTATGACTTTTTGAAAGAATTAAAAAGAAAACTAAAGTATGAAAAACAATTTACAAACAAGTAGCCAATTGGTATAACTAAACAAGTAGCCACTTTTTAAACAAATTACAAATTCCTATTCTTCTACTTACTCCCATGTGAAGACCATCTCTACTACGTATTAGTTAAATCACTTGAATATAATTTGATTTAGACTATATAATTTATACTTATTAGTTATGTGGTTCAAGCACATGTATAGTAGTTAATCATATCACTTGTCTTTGTTGCGGTTTAGTTCTCTCGTAAATTGTTCTGGTGTGGGTTTTAATTGTCGCTTTCTTATAAGCTTTTGATTCTAAGGTTATTTCATTTTGCCTTCAATTTATGTATTAAAACTCGTATTCCACTTTGGAATGAATTTCACCAGACGAAAAAAATATAGAATATATATACAAGAAAATGATATATACACTGGAGTATCTTTGTTGTAAAAGAAAAATTAACATATTAAATTTCAAACATATATTATACCCTCCCATCTCACAGTACATGATGTTTTGTCTTAATTCATAAACATTAAGAAATTTACTTTTCTCAAAAATAATGTTTTAAATATAATTTAAAAATCATTCAAGCAATTATAAAAAATCTACAACATCTAATTAGTTATACAATATTAAATAAAATTAAAAATAACATAAATATCAAAGTAACACCTACTTTTAAACAACAAAAATCTTCTAAACTATCATTTATTCTGAAACGGATGGAGTATTAAATAAGAGAACATGCGAAGAACTTTCAGACATGATCATCATCATGAATCATGTTGTTTACAGAAATAATCTAACTTTTGAGATGTGACAACACTTGTTTTTATTTTCCTTTGTACAAACGTAAGAATTTCTGCATCCTGTTTGGTTCATTAAAATCAAAGTGATTATTCATCTAGATTTTGTCTTTTTCAAAACCACTATCCCGGTTTTTTTGTCGTTGTCGTATTAACGATAAGTTAGACTATGTATATTGGTAAAAAATATTTAACACCTTAATTTACATTTTTTAACATTTCACATCACTTTCTTTTTCTTCCACCTATTTATTCAACATCTATATAATTTTTACATTTACAGTGGTTTTCTTTAATAAAATTTACATCTTATCCCCCACATTTTTTTTTTATTTTTATTTATTTATATTTGCATATTAACAATAACAATATATAAAAACTAAATAAAAATAATTAATACAAATGTTTTTGGTTTATATTTTCCAAGTAATAAATACAAAATATAGAAATCATCATTTTGTATGTTCTTAAAACAATTATTAGATCTGTTTCACAAAAAAAAAATATTTTTTTTTTCAAATTATCCAAATCAAATGAAATAAGTTCCTATTGTAGAGTTTCATAAATAATAATTTTGGTATATAAATAATTGATAAATAAAATACTTTACTATCAAATAATTGATCGCAAAAAACTTTAGGTGAAAATAAAATACCAAAGATCATTACAACAAATAAGAAAACACTATATTTATTTATAGGTCTAAACATATTTTCCGTCCAATCAATAACTGCCATATATCTCATTTTGTCCCCACTTTCATTATTTCAACAGATTGAAGCTTTTCAACCAAGATTAATCCACGTTACCTTTCCAATTTTATTCAACTTACCATTGCAACTTATTCAACAGTTTAATAATTTTATTCAACAGCCCATTGTAAATAGTTTTATGTGGTTTTAGCTCATAAATAAATCATCGATAAATCATCCCAACAACGACGTTTCTAAGTGGGATATCTACCTATAGAGCTCCTTTATCAGAGACTTCTAATTATTTTCCTAAAAACATATGGTCAAAGTCACATCTGGTTCAAATTACATATTTCCCAAGTCTTAAAACAGGAGAAATCAAGATTAAGATTTATTAAAGCATCTCTAAAAACAATTTCATAATTTCAGATATAAAATTTTACATATTCCAAAACAACATTCACAACTTTAAATTTTGAATTTTAAACAGTAATATTTCATATCTGAAACTCTATTATTCAAAACTTCATATTTGAAAAACAACTTTGTTCATATTTTTAAACTATGTATTTTTCCAACACTTACATGCTTAACAATTTTGTAAATAGATATATTTTTTATTTAAAAACATTAGAATATATTATTTCATACTGTTGAAATATCCAATAATTAATTAAATATTAAAAATATATAAGATAAGGTTTTTTTATTTTAGTAAAATATCATTTATTACATAAATAAATTCTAAAATATTCATATATACGTAAAACTATATACATGGATATATATTTCTTTTAAAATATTTTGATGTACAATATTTTTAGATAAAATAATATAGAATATTTTTAGATAATGATGATTATCAAATTAATAAAACTTGTTTTAAATTTATGAGTAATTACATACTAAAAAAAATAATCTAATTATTTATTAAGGGTAGTAAAAACTTTAAACGCTCTTCTTTTTTAACGTGAGAGCGAAAAAATCACTTAAAAATAATAGTATAAATATTTTTGAATTCTTTGGAAAAAAAATCAGAAATTATCACAATGAGTGATTTTTATTATTCTAAAAATACCTTCAAAGATAGATGATTTATTCTATCTTTTTGATATATATATAATATTAAAGTACAGCCGGTTTAAGATTGTCAGACCAAATTAAATATAACATATATATAATATTTTAATATTACGAAAGTAATATAATATCAATTTAACTATGATATTACCGTTAGAATTTTTAAATTATTCTGAAGATAATGATAAATTATCAGATAAATGGCTAAAATTATTTATTATCGTTGGATAAAAGTGGAAATAAGGAGCAAGTTTCCGCTCTGAAGAAATGCCTAATGTTTCAAAGAAAGAGGAGAGGCAGGAGGGATTGAACAATTCTTTATCAGACACTCCTAGATTGGTTGTTGTTAAAGAAGGGACCATGAGTGCATAAAGTGTTATGGAATAGGATTCTTCTAGTGGTTAAGCTTCGTGAAAATTTAGACAGATACCAAGTTTCGAGTCACCCTAGATACAAAATAGTTTTAGTAAAATAGAAAACGATGTCGTTTCGTCAAATGGGTTTAGAAAAAAAAAAGAATTGGTCAGTTTTTAAACCAAACCAGTTTAATTTTTCAAGTGTCATACACCTCAGCATCCAAACCTAAATGAAACGAAATCGATTTTGGTTTTGAGGGAATTAGCCACATTTCAAAATTTTATAAAAAGAAATCACTAGTTTAGGGTGTCTTAAGCATGCTGGAAAAGTTTGTCTATGAATAAGCAGGGAGCAATGAATCCATAGGGGAATTAGCCATTTTTCTGTTCAGAATCATCCTTTTGTTATGGTCTAATGTTGATTCAGTTTCATTGAGTTGGTTTTCCGGTTTGTAATCTTAATTGCTTAATATAGCCTTTGTTTTAAAATAAAGTATTTAATATTTATTAATGACTTCCTTCGTTTCAATTTAGTTATCGCTCTAAAGAAAAAACAATTTCTTTCAAAATAAGTGTCGTTTAATAATTTTAATACATAATTATTAGCTTTTACTTTTCTATTTTTTTATTTGTTGAAATGTGGTTAGGTGTATGTGTAATGGTGTTTTTAGTTTTGAAAATAGCAAAATTAAATATTTTCTAAATCCGTGTGCACAAACTTAAAACGACAACTAAAATGAAACAAAGAGAGTAATAATGTTACTGATTTTTATTGTATATTGTACAGACTATAAAAGGTTTACAATTTTTATTAACTCTTATAATAAAAAAGACTGGTGCTCAAAAAAATAAATAACAAAAATAGTGTAAAATGTAAAACTTTTAAATTGAGTTTGAAGTTGTTCTTTTGGAGATAAATAACTTCAGACCTCAAATTTGAAGTTTTGCCAACTTAAAGAATAAATTGTTTCTGGAGATGTTGTTAGGAGTTATGATACATTCTAAAATCTCCAAAGCAGAATTCTTTAATTATTGGAGTTATTTACAAGAGAATGTCATTCTTTTTATTGGAGTTTTTTAATTACTTTTTCCACTACTTTATTCAACCAATTAGAAAACAGACATTGTAAATCGAGGCGAAACTCAAAATATATCCCTTATATATTAAAACACAAGTCAATCAACCAATAATATTATGACATGTGTGTATTTTAAAAAAAAAACTAAAAACTATATAAAGTAAAAAAAATTGTAAAAGATCAACTTTCTTAACCAAAAAAAGTCTTACGAAATTCTTATTTTGTTTTAAATTACAAAATTTTGAATCCCTATATTTCTCAGTCCACTACCACCACATTCAAAGATGAATCAAGTCTATAACTCCCAACCAATAACACAATAGCAAACTGCTTCATCTTCTTATTAGTTTCAATAACTAATTTGCTCTCGCTCTCTCTCTCTTGATCCCGATCAGTTTTCTACTTTTCTCTTCTTCTCAACTTGATACTCACTTTTTGCATGATCACAAATATCATCTGAGTTTCTTCTTTAGAGCTCCGTTCATCCAAAAAAAATATCAAAACACTGTCAACAACTGAGGTAATGGTAAGTATATAGTACTTTATTACACAAATCTGTTTTTTTTTTCCTTTCACAATGGCTTATTCTTAAAAAATAATTGAACAACTGATTTAGCTGCGTATATAGATTTAAAACATCAGACTTTCACTCGACTTAAAATATCATTGTGATATTTTAAAACTTTTTTTCAGTTAACCGTGGAATCTTTTAATGTTTCCAGCAAGAAGTTTGGTTTTATTACAGTCAAATGAAGGCTAGGTCAACTACCACTAAAGAACCTGAAATGGCATATTAATGATTTTGTGGCAACGGGATTAAAATCAATGTAAATTGAGGTATTTCAGTTAATCATACCCGTAAAATTACTTTTTGTCCATTTTTTCTACCTTTTACCCTTTCTATTTTCGTAAATCAATAAAATAAATAATTCTATCACTCGAAAAAATATATAAAAATACAGAGAACTGATGAAATACCTATATACACAAAGTGATATTTTTAATATTTTCAAAAACTTGTTAAATTAAAAATTTTAATTTAGTTCTACGGAGAGTAGAACTCATATTCTACGAAAAATCGCATAGTAGAAATCATATTCCTCGTTAAACACTAAACTCTACAATTTTTAAAAGCTATATTCTACGTTTGTATAGGACTCTACATATTTTAGAATCTATATTCTACATTTATATAGAATTCTACAGAGTAACTGAATGCGAGTTCTACATTTTAAGCCACTTCTAGATATCTCAGAATACGTAGTCTACACATAACTCAAACCTCTACTATTAGTAGAATTTGCTTGCAGTGGAACGTTAGTACTTCTAGTTTTCGTAGAAGGTAGCTTCTACGGATAAGATTTAACAAAATTCCAAAATTTTGGGAAAATATTTAGGAAAATATTCAAAAAAGATTTTTTAATAATTGCACTTACCTTAAACATGGGAAACTGATTTGGGACGTCGTCTCCAAAATCCCTTCTGTCGACTCCATTGTTTCTTCTTCATCCAACCTACTCTCCCTTGTTTCTCTTTTGATTTTTCACAAATTTTACTGTGTCATGCATATCTATACCACTTGTGGTGTATGGAAGTTAAGTACTACAATGAGATGGGTGTTTTCGGCTGATGAAAAAGGGGGTAGGTTACTGTTATTGGAATCAAGTTCTACATTGGAGGATTTAAAGAGAATGGTGTTTGAGGATTTTGATATGGAAGAAGCCAAATTGGTCGATTTGGAGTTGAGTTATTTACCTCCTGACTTGATCAATACATCAACTTGTCCACCAGTGATCATTGCAAACGATCGACAGCTTAAGAATTTTGTTGGTTTTGTTAAAAACAATGCCTCCACTCGATTGTGTGTAACAAATAAAGCCAAGAATGAGAATCTGAATGAAGCAGAGTTTGATCTTAACAAGTCGCCAAAAGAAGAGGATAACTCGTTCAACAGAGAGGACAACTCCGCTGATATTTTTGCTGATACGCAAAGCAAAAATAAGAAAGAAAAGATGAAAGAACTAGACTCTGATGAGGATGCCAATGATGTTGTTACTATGATCTCTGAGAAAGAGAAGCAACACAAACAGGACAAGTATTCTTTGCTCGATGTTGTTAAGAAGGGACAACTATTTAAGGACAAAACTTTGCTGAAGGCGACCTTTGAGATATGTGCAATGAAGCATAGCTTTGAATATAAGGTAATAAAATCAGATAGAAAAGTTTGGTATGTTAGATGCGGAGATAATGGTTGCAATTGGTCTGTTCGAGCTGAGAGTTTGAAGGAATCTACATATTTCATCATCAACAAGTACGTTGGTGAACATACATGTGNGCTTTGAATATAAGGTAATAAAATCAGATAGAAAAGTTTGGTATGTTAGATGCGGAGATAATGGTTGCAATTGGTCTGTTCGAGCTGAGAGTTTGAAGGAATCTACATATTTCATCATCAACAAGTACGTTGGTGAACATACATGTGCACCTTCAAGCAAAACCAAAGGGGGTAAGACTGCTTCAGCGAAAACTATAGGTGGTCTGATTATGCATAAGTATGAAGGCGTCAAGGAAGGGCCAAAGACAAATGATATCATAGAGATTATGCGTAATGATCATGGATGTGAGATCTCAAATTCTTTAGCATATGATGCACGTGATATGCGGTTAATGCAATTAGAGGTATCCCAGAGAGGAGTTATGGGAAACTACCAAATTACTTGCACATGCTGAGAGAGGCTAATCCAGGTACACATTCAGCATACAAGATTGACAGCAATGGAAGATTTCTGTTTATGTTTATTTCATTTGGGCAATCGATACGAGGATTTAACAGAGTCATGAGGCGTGTTATTGTGGTTGATGGAACTTTTTTGAAAAACAAATACAAAGGAGTTCTATTGGTTGCAACTGCTGTAGACGGAAATTCTAATTTGTATCCTATTGCATTTGGAGTAGTTGACTCAGAGAATGATCATTCTTGGGAATGGTTTATGACACAACTAAAGGTTGTCATTTCTGATGATCATCATTTGGCTTTCGTTTCGGATAGACATGGGTCCATTGTTAAGGCACTTGAGAAGGTGTATCCAAAGGCAATACATGGTATTTGTATTCATCATTTGTTGAATAATGTGGTAACTGGTTACCATGGCAAAGGACTGGTTGGGTTAGTTTCAAAAGCGTCCAAGGCTTATAGAGTTGTTGACTTTGAAAAGCCATTTTCTGATGTGTGTAATATCAGTCCAGCAATTGGTAATTACCTAAGGGCTTCCGATGTGAACAAATGGGCTCGATGTAAATTTCCTGGATACAGATATGACATAAGGACAACCAACCCTGCTGAATCTATCAACTCTGCTCTGCGTTCTCCGAGAGAATATCCAGTAATTCCTTTGTTGGACAGTATCAGAGAAATGTTGACACGGTGGTTTTATAAGCGTAAGAAACTGATTTCAAAGCATAAACATGGTCTGACCAAATATTTTGAGAAAAAGATTGAGAGGAGAACAAGGAAAGGCCGAACATTTGCAGTTTACCCTGTAACCGAAGGTCGCTTGCTTGTTAGAGGTGATATATTTGACTGCTTAGTTGATTTGGATAGACGGAGTTGTTCATGCGGGAAGTACGACCTGATGAAGATCCCTTGTAGGCACGCAATTAAAGCTGGTTTTCATGTTGGCAGAGATCCACACACATTGACTGATTTGATGTACACGACAGGAGCTTGGAGAGAAGCTTATCNTTGATTTGGATAGACGGAGTTGTTCATGCGGGAAGTACGACCTGATGAAGATCCCTTGTAGGCACGCAATTAAAGCTGGTTTTCATGTTGGCAGAGATCCACACACATTGACTGATTTGATGTACACGACAGGAGCTTGGAGAGAAGCTTATCAGGAAAGCATAAATCCTATTGCTGTTCCTGAGGATGCTTGGTCCATTCCAGATGATGTTAAGAAAGTGAACGTGCTACCACCAGACACAAGAAAAGCAGCTGGAAAGACAAGAAAACGCAGATACGAAACCGTTGAAGATAAAATTCGGTCTTCGCAAACATCACAAGAGAGGCAGCCTCGAAAGTGTAGTAGATGTGGTATAAGTGGGCACAATAGAGCAACTTGTAGAGTACCAATCTAGTCTTCCACAAATGGTAAGGGTGAAAGACTCGATTTTACATGTGTTTTTTGCTTTGTCATTACAACTCTGTTTCACATACTATTTTCTGTAACAGGATTCAAGTTCAAGTGTGCACCTGTTGGTATTCAAGTTCAAAGCTCGATTTTACATGTGTTTTTTGCTTTGTCATTACAACTCTGTTTCACATACATTTTGTTCTAAATTGTTTGAAATTTGTTTTCATCGACATTGTCATACATTATGATCATGTTTTTCATTTGATTTGCAAAGATGTTTAAAGTTCCATATGTTTGAACATAACTAAACCAAACATAACACAAAGAAGCACACAATCGACATATTGTTGTATTCATCATATTCATCTTAAGAACAAAACTATAAAAACCAAACAAAACCATCATAATCATAATAACAGAAAGAAACAGTAGACTGATTTTATTCTTGGCTTCTAAAGTAACCTAAAAGCCATAGAATGCTTCCTAAACAACCTACTTCAAATGATTTTTTCTGCTTCTTAACTTCCTCTTCCACTGTCATTTTCAAACTCTTTTTGAGATCTTCAATCTCTTGTGTAATTCCCAATTGCTGAGCCTCTACCCTTCGAATCTCATCAAGCAAAGATTCATCAACCCACTTAAATAAATGGTTTTCTTTCTTTCGCTGCATCAAAACCAAGTTCATGTGAGTATATAAGCAAAACAAATTCGCAATCTAATAAGACGAAAACATCAAAGATACAAAAGAACTCTTGAACAAAACTAAAAGAGGCTGCGTAGACAAAACAAATCCGCATTTCAATCAGAAATGAAATTCATGTGAGTACAAATCGTAACCAAGTTCATTGAAGTCCTAATCTAATAAGTCAAAAATCATCAAAGATACAAAAGAACTCTGCAACAAAACTAATAGAGGATGTGTAGACATAACAAATCCGCATTTCAATCAGAAATCAAGTTGAAACGATGAACCTGTGCTCCTATTTTGCATCTATAGAACCTTCGGCATGGATTCTCAGAAGTTCTTGAGTAGAATATCACAACCCCTCTCCCACACCAGCACCTTGACGGAATTCCCTGCAAAAATCGCCTTCCGTTACTCATGGAGAAAATGGAGAGAGGCGCAAAGAAACTGCTACGAGAAAAAGTGAGAATTACGGGTTTTTTTATATTTATATGTCGGGTATTTAAGTTACTTCTGGATCTAATATGGGTGGATTTATATGGCTGTGTTAGATCTATAAGTCGGTTTTATATGGCTGTGATGTAATACCATAAACTAATGTTCAGATTACTTTAGTGAAGGTATTTTATATGTTGGTACTTTTTATGTTTAGGGTCTCACTTAGTTTAGGGTATGTTTAGGGTCTCAATTAGTTTATCCACAATATATATGTCATTTTATGTTAATATCTAGTTTAATAATATAATTATATAGACATATTTTCATAAAAATATTAACAACATTTCTCTTATCATGTACCATAAAACGAAATAAGATTGATCATATTATATACCATAAAACGAAATAAGATTGATCATATTATATACCATAAACTAAAATGAAATAAACATATTTAAATGGAAGAATATATATATTTAAATTAGTTTAGGGTTTCACTTAATTTAGGGTATGTTTAGGGTCTCGATTAGTTTTCTTGTAGTTTAGGGTGTGTTTAGGGTATGTTTAGGGTCTCGATTAGTTTTCTTCAAGTTTAGGGTATGTTTAGGGTCTCATTTAGTTTTCTTGTAGTTTAGGGTATGTTTTCTCTTCGTTTTAGAAATTTGTTCCTTAGAAATCATAATCATAAAAATCCACAAAACAATTACCTTACAATAAGCATACTTTCTAGTTTAGGCATTCTACAATCATAAAAGTCCTAATTAAAAACCATACAAAATAGAAGGATGAACATAACTATTACATCACAGAATCTCCTCATAAGTCAAAGACAAACACTCAGGAACTTCATACTTTGACATCTTCTCAAAGATCCCACAAAACTTTAAGGCGTGCTTCTTTGATGTTATCATCATTCACTAACGACAAATCCAATCCAAGAACATGGCACTCAATGAACTTGAGTGCATAAAACCACAATCACAAGCACCTGCATTTAGACTCTCCATTGGGACATACGTTACCGTATACGGACTTACTGTGAAATCTTTCTGGTATATCGCTGGCTGAACCGCCTTCACAATACGTGGAACAAGGTTCGTGAACCCATCCACCTCCCTATACCTTTTTACACCAGAGCAGTCAAACACCTCAATGTGCCTGGTTTGGAAATATATGCACAAAGCGATCCAATGAATCCCACCGACATGAACAGGGACATACAGCCGATCCACATCTACATTCCATATCTCGTTTGTTCTACCATTTGGTGGAATGACCCCTTTGCCGAACTGCAGTAACAAATTGTGAAGACTGTATGATCTTTTCCTCGTTTCCAACACTCGTACTCCTTTTTGATCATATTGCTGAAGACAACAGTCATGAAAGCCACACGATGAGGTTTCCATCGTCTCAGAGTTGTTCTCTCACGGAATACATACATTGTGGCATCAATCTCCTGCATAAATAACAAGTGTTAACAAACACAAGGTATATAAAAGACAAATGGAAGGTAATAGTCTATAGGTTTACCGAGTTAGCAAGCCACTCAGTTTTAGTTATAAGAAGAGCAGCCATCTGACTGTCTAATTTTGCAGGTCCAATCTGTAGCGGTCTGAAAGCGAAACCAAAACAGAAACAAAAAACAAGCTAAAATTTGTAGTATACATTTTGATTAAAATGAAACATTAGATGATACAAAAATGAGAATTTACTTACGTGGCATAAGTTGACCAATTTCTTACTTTTTCCCAATCCTCTTCACGGATATACACCAATGCGGCATCCGGTGATGCTTCTCCGGTTCGATGTATCTGCTCATCACGTAAGTTAAGTGTGGACGTCTTTCTGGATCGTGATTTCCTTGGTTTTTCGACTTTGACTTGAGAAAGATCAAAACCATGTACAAATGTATCTTGGGAAAGGTTTTCCATATCTTGTGTACTCAATCCAAAATCATAATCATTAGTTTCTAAAGCAATCTTTTTCCCATCCTATTCATTAAAACAAAATAAAACATATAAGAAGTCATTCAATCTTTTAAGAAACAAATCATTATATTCATTAAGTTTATATTTCACAGTCAAAGAAAATTACATATCCGATTTTACAAAAATAGGTTCCATAGCATATTACATATCCGATTTTACACACACTAGTTTTATAGCATATTACATATCTGATATTACACACACTAGTTCCATAGCATATTACACATCCGATGTACACAAACTAGTTCAACCTAACTCCAAAAACCTAGCTCCAGCATCCTAACTCAAGCATCCTAGTTCCAGGTACATCAAGCTCTACACTTTCGCTTAGGTAGTACCTTTTTCTTTGCTGCAGCTTGATCGACTTTGCTCTTAGGTGGTTGATGGTCTTTGGTCTTAGATGTAGCTTCAGCGGCTTTGATCTTAGCTGTAGCCTCATTAGCTTTGGTCTTAGCTGTAGCTTCATCGTCTTTGCTCTTAGGTGGTTGATGGTCTTTGGTCTTAGATGTAGCTTCAGCGGCTTTGATCTTAGCTGTAGCCTCATTAGCTTTGGTCTTAGCTGTAGCTTCATCGTCTTTGCTCTTCTGTGGAGCTTGTTCAGCTTTGTTTTTAGATGAAGCTTGTTCAGCCCTGAGCTGTGCAACCTCAATCTCTACCATCTCCATCCTCTCTGAAAAATCAGTATCCATCCTGGCAAGTTGCATACTAATTCTATCTCCCAAAGAAGTCGCAGCTGAGTTGACGAGAGTCTCAATGAAACGCTTAGTTTCCGGATCAAGATCCATTTTTTTTTCTGCAGATCGCTTGCACAACAACTTCTTCTTTCTTGTCTCGGCTCCTTCATCATGAATTTTTCTCTTCCCTTTACTTGCACCATTAACTGAAGAACTCTCCCCCTCATGTGCAACATCAGCACCAACTGTCTGCTCATCAGCCTCATTCTCAACATCATTTTTCTCAGCCTCCTCCATTCCAATCTCTTCAGATTCTAAAGCTTCCCATTCGGTGTTGCTCCAATCAAACTTCTCCTTGATCCTATCCAGAATAAGGTCCACTCGTTCATCTCGCATCTCACACGTTCTTGAATACTCATCAGACAGAAACACATCACTTCTACCACTGAATGAGATGACCGAGAACAACTGACCCTGCAAAACAATTATAACATCAACAGCTATTCAAAATCATGAAGAAGGCAAGAACAAATGTACATACCTCCTGAGGAAATAAGTTCTCAATCTGAATGATGTCTTCATAAGAAACCTTCGCAGCTCCTTTCCAATTGGCACACCTTGGACCTCTGAAGTTCTCACTGATTCTTGTGCCTAATATTTCTCCAAAATCAGGAACTGCTTCCATGATCCATATCTGAAAAGCGTAGGTGAAACCCTCTAAAATGTAGCTCTCCTTGTTACTCAGCTTCTTCCTGGTCTTGTCAATCGACTGCAACAAGAAGTCAAAGGAGTGAAGATCCCAATGAAATTTGCGAACCTTGTCCAGATCCATCACCAGCTTAATGTACAGATGAGGGATGTTCACCTTCTCATCTTTCCCCATCACCACACCCATGATCACACACAAGTAAATCAGCCATAACCTATCAACCCGAGTCCACTTGTGAACTTCTTCTATATGAGTTTTCCTGATCGACTTCAACGTAATCTTCCCACACTTCCCACCACTCCTTAGTATGTTACTCCAAAAACCCCCGTCATATTTCCAATTAACTACATCGCTGCCACTGTCCTGTGAAATCTTGAGACCGGTCACAGCATGATACTCCTGAAGGGAAAACCAGAGAGGCCTCCTCGCAAAGGCAAACCACTTCTCATGTCTCTTCGAGGTAATGATCTCCCTACACAAGAAGCTATGCACCAGTTTCCCAGAAAATTTGAGCCGGTTTTCCTCAATAGCCATGATGTGTTTGAAAACAGGATCAGCCTTCACATCATCATATTCGGCAGGCATAGCATTCTTCAGATCCTCGAGCAGTTCTATCCGGCAGCTGTTGTTGATCTTCTTAACTTGAGGTTCGAGCCCCTCTCCATACAAACGTTTAGGTAGGTCCAGTTCCATACCTACAAAAGACAAAACATAACTTTTAGTATAATGAAATTTCTTCAAATTAAAAAAATAACTCAAGAGTGAAACAAGACTGAAACAAAATCAGTAAAAGACCTATATCACAAAACAAAATAAAAAAGAACAAATTTGATTCATGTTGATCCTAGTCAAAGAAACTACCTAAGAGTGAAACAGAGACTAAGACTAACGAAACAAAGACAAAGACTAAGACAAACGAAATCACTTCAACCAAACTGCAAAACAAACGATATTAGTTCTACAATTTTGACAGTAAACAAACAAAACAGAGAATACGAGAAAGCCAACAATTTAAGAAATTTTAATGAAATCAAGTAGTCAAACGGTTCAGAGGAGAGTCCAAAATTCATCAATTCATAACAAACAAAATTATATTCAGAAATAAAAAATATAATCATCTATCAAACTTAGTCAAATCAAAAACCCGATTACTTGACTCGATTCACTTAATGGGTTCATAAATACGATTATAACACTATTATTCTTACCATAATTCGAACATGCAAAGAGGAACTCGAGGAACACAAAACATAGCAACAAAAACCCTAATCATTTTAGAAGCATGCAAAGATATAAGGTTGTCTAGGATTATCAACCTGATGAGATACCAGTAGAAAGGTTCTTCTTTTCGAGGTGGAGAAGAAAACCCGAGAATCGTAGCAGCGAAGCGGAGGCGGAGGAGAGAACAAGAGAACGAGATGAGAGAACCGAAGGCGGAGGAGAGAAGCGGAGGCGGAGGAGAGAAGCGGAGGCGGAGGAGAGAAGCAGAGGCGGAAGAAACCACCAGAAACCGGAGGGGATAAGAGGGGTAGAGAATCGGAGAGTCGTCGAGAGGCATAGAGAGCCGAGAGAACACTTGATTGCCTTAAAACTGATGATCTATCAGTTGATTTCACTGGAGAAGACACAATCTCCTTCCCGTCTCCTTATGTTCTTGTCGAGAGAGAGAGAGAGAGAGACAAAAGGGGATAAATTGTAAATTAGGGTTACGGGAACCGATTTTGTTCCCTTATTATTGTTTTTTATTGATTTCTTTATTTTATTAATATATAAGTTATGTTTAATTAGATTAATCTAAGGTTAGTTTAAGGTTAATTTTGGAATTATTAAAAAATTTATACTATATCGACAAGGTTGATGTTAGTTTATACTAATGGGACATGAGACATGTTTTTTTGTTCTAAATTAGCATAATTCTCTATAAATTATGGAAACAGAGAACAAATATTTTTAAATCTAACTTCCTTTTGGTGTTCCAAATTATCACTCTTTTTGACAATTGACATCCAGGAACAATAGAAAAATACTCAGACAATCTAATTTATTGATAAAAAGAATTTTTATATGCAATTTATTTTGGGTGTTCCAAAAGAAATCTAACTCTTTCAAAGTTGTTCCTAATTTGTAAAGGCTGGTCATTCGTCTTGATGTAATTGATTGGTTTTCTAATAAAAAGTATCTGATTTTGTTTAGGAATGTGCATACAAAAATTAGCCAACCGCACAATTGGACGGGAAAATATCTATTAACTACCTAAAAGGCTAAAATAGGATCAGTCAAAATATATTACAGTGAAATCTCTATAAATTAATAATGTTGGGACTACACCAAAATTTTATTTTTTTTATTAATTTAGAGAGATATTAATTTATAGATATACTAATTGAACCAAAAACTCAATTTAGGACTATAAAATTATATTAATTTATAGAGATATTTAGTGTATATTAATTTACCGAATATTAATTTAAAGAGGTTCTACTGTATCTCGCTATTCAAACTCAAAATCGTAATCTAATATGTTTTGGTATGGGCCACTTTTTATTTCTGACCAATTGAGCCCAAATGACGCTTACTACTCCCCAGCTTTGATCCCGATTTTTTTGAGTTGATGAGACAAATAATTTGGACTAGTAAGCCCAATAACTTCGTAGAGTAGTGCTAATATTTTAGGTTTTCAAAATATTAGTTAATAATAATTTCTTAATTATCGTTCGTTTAAAAAAAAATCAGTTAATGTGCTTTTCTGATTTTGTTACTGAGAGAAATAATTTGACATATAAGTCCAGTCACTATGTTGAGTAATATTAATATTTTTGAAAACCCAACTATTGTTGATGACTAATGATTAGTATTGAAAATTATATCAAATTCGTAAACTATTATTGTCTCCAATTTTGTATATATAAACATTTAAAATATTTTTATTGACTAATATAATATCTAATTATATAAAGTACGGTTTCCCTCATTCTCCCTAAGCCATGTCATCAAATAAGGTAATGTGGAACTGACACGTGGTTTTGTAGAAAGGGATTTTGTTTGCTTGATTATGCCATTCTCGATGGGCTTAACATGGACTCTTACTTAAAACACGTACCAAACTCATAGTCTAATGAAACCAACGAATGACGTCTAATGAAAGTAGGGCTCAGTCTTCTTCTTCCTTCTCACCGTCTTCGATCCAATACGACCTAGCAATGGAGATCCAGCATGTCGAGACAGATGAAGCGTCGTTAGGAAACTATGTGTCATGTTTCATTTCGGTCGATTGGTCTTCACTTAATGAATCCTCAAGTTGTCTTGATTCAATGCTTTTACTAATCTCCTTAACTCAATCGACGCATATCAATCACTACGCCTTCATTCAATGATACTTATCACTGTAAGAGGGGGTGTTCCGCCAGTTATAAATAGGTAATACTTCAACATTGTCATCACAGTTATAAAATTTATCTCCAGTATTATAGCTAATTCTTCTGTTATTTATAGTGATTTGAAGGCCCTGCACTGTTCTTCCCAGTATTTGAGGCTGCTGGGATTCTTGAAGCTAGAAACGTCAAGCACTGGTGGACATGCTTCTCCTTGACGCAAAAGTTTTCCGTTCATTGTTTTTTTCTTAATTTTTCCGTCCTATACATTTATAATTTTTGACCTTCTTAATGTAGATATGTGAATGTTTTCCGATCTTAATATCATGATTGTTGTCTTTTTTTTTAAAAGATTTCCGGCTTTCATATTTGTAAGTTTTAAACTCTTTAGTTTTGATACCGTTTGTTGATTGATTCTTTCTTTTTCACATATGTTTCAGTCCACTCTCATGCCAGCCGCCGTGAGTGTTAGCCGAGGCACCGTCTGAATGCTGGTTCAATGTTCACACTCAGCGGTTTTGACATGGTTCGTTGCAACCAGCACTTCAGGCTGTCCGACTCGCTTCTTTCTATTTGGTTCAGTGACTCAACCAACTTTGATGCCTTAACCGAACCGGCTTCTCCAATTCCGGTAGAGCTTTTCAGATTCCGCGATCTCATTCTCTTCTTGACCTAGCCACACCAACACACAACTTCCAGGTATATCCTCTTATTAGCTTTTTAGTGCATCCTATTTTATTACATCCACATTCGGTTTGATGTGTTACTGATACATAACACTGCCCCACGTGATACTTCACATTGCTGTAGGCTGATCTCTAAATACAGTGGGAACAACACAGCACCTTCATTGTTGAGGGTATGCGCCAAGGTTGAACCACTGTGCATATCTAAGCTGAATCAGTTCGTCATCACACCCAAGCATCAGGTTGTACGGCAAACTTGATTTGTTTTTAATTCAGGAAGTTTATACTCTGTATGTGATTCTAATATGTTTGTAATGTAGGAAAAGTGACTGGAATCAAAATGGACAGAGGCTGATGTTACATATTTATGTCTGTACTTCACAAGGTGACCGTCTGCCACTCCATCAGTTTGTTGCCGATGTAAGTTGCAACATTTACTCCCTTCTGGTCCTTACTTAGTATGGAAATAATGATATATGATTCTGTTCAATCACGAGGGTGACGATAATGATGTATATGATATGCTTGGGACCATCTCAGCCCTTACTAAGGATGGTGTTGGTGATAATCACCGTGAGCAATCATCATTTGCAGGAACAACTGCAACTGGTCTTTCCACAAAGAAGTCTGGGGAGTTAGCAACTTCAAAGCCTTTTAAGAAGGCACAAAAGCCACAACTGAGAAGTATGGAGGATCCGAAGGCAGTATTTTCTATTTTCATAATGCTTAGACATTGATGTTGGTATGTTTTTTTTTTCATCTTCTAGAAATTGCTATGTTTTCCTAGAGCATCATTGAATTTTTTTACACATCTCATTAAGCCACTAAAGTTAGGTTTACCGCTCATCACATGTTTTCATAATCCAATCAAATATTGTTCATCTAAGTAATAATAAAATTCAACAATACATGTATGATGTCTTAACTATATAGTGAATGTTCTATGATATAAAATATGCTTATAATTAAAAAAAAAGTGGGTACAAACGTATTTGCAAATTATTCTCTTTTTACCAATTATTATGAACGCAGACAATTGGGTTACATTTAGGCAAACAAAACCGTTCTACTTTCTCTAAGACATTTACAAGTATTTGGTTTATAATTAAATAGCGTTAGCGTAAGTGTTATAGTATTCGGTTTACTATGTAAAGTTATGATCATGTGGCTAACTGTTGATGCTCACTGCCGGCTTTTACTGAATGACATCGGTTTATCCCAAAACCAAGGCAATAACTAAAATGAGAGTTATTATCATTAAACTTTACGCTACACCTTAGACTCATTGATTATGCTTCTCTGTTTTATTAATACTACACTGTATTCTTTGGTGTCTCAAGATAACCAATCGAAATATACAATCCGCGCGTAGCGTGGACCAATTCTAGTATATATATATATATATAA
>CAKOAT010355154.1:254613-299915 GCA_932364175.1 Eruca vesicaria subsp. sativa
CCCCCCCCCCCCCCCCCCAATTCATTTACTCCATCCATGATCTTTGGATACCCTAATAATTTTGGACATAGTTTTTGGATCTTTTTATGTTAGTGTGAATTTCATAAAATGTAATGTGCACACTGTGACAAGAACCTTGAATCACAACCTTGCTAAAGTATAAAAGTCCAAAGTTTTATGAATATCCTAATTCACAAATTCGAATTGATCTGGCGTTATTTGATCTATGTTTGAAATATATAGTTTAAACACTTGTGTTTATTCATTCACATGATATCATATATGTATATAAAAATTAAAGTATAATCATAACATTAAGAGACAGATCTTAGAACAATATCAATGTCAATCTTAAATAAATCTTTTAGAATTATAATTATTTTTATCCATAGCTTAACACCCTCTCTCTCAAATTGATAGTTAAATGTCTTAAAAGCCCAATTTTAAAAGTAAATATTGAAATGCAGAGTTCACGATGCTAATTGTAAGTAATTATGTGGATTGTTCTTTTGTTGATATGTGCTCAGTCATAAGTAGTTTGTCTTCAACAGCATCGTGAACCAAAGGATAATCATTCTAAACATGCTTCATCCTTTCATGAAATAATTTATTTTTAGCTATGTTCAAAATTGATTGACTATCAAAAATAAACGCGTTGAATGATAATGAGAGAACCGTTAGAAGAAGAAGTGTTTGAGCCATTTACGTTCACAAGTTCATATGCCATTTGATCGGTACTCGGCCTCGGCTGAAGATCGTTAAAGAATTTTTGTTTTTGTCTTCCATAATACTAAAGAGTTTCTAAGAAGGACCACATACACACTAATCATGAAATCCAGCCAATCAGAGTCGCAATAAGCCGTCAATCACATATCAAAGTTGAAATTAAGCATAATCCCTTGGCCATGACAACTTTTAAGTATTTCACCACAAGCAATGCAGCTACCCAGCAGTCCGGCTTCTACATGAGTCA
The DNA here is from genome assembly GCA_932364175.1 of Eruca vesicaria subsp. sativa. Lineage (NCBI taxonomy): Eukaryota > Viridiplantae > Streptophyta > Magnoliopsida > Brassicales > Brassicaceae > Eruca > Eruca vesicaria. The sequence goes on from CAKOAT010355154.1 coordinate 255,587, forward strand.
AGAAAAAATATGGACAGTATAGTCGACTCGGGACGAGTGAATCAAGATATATCAGAAATCATACTAACCGTCGATGCTTCTTTGGATAGGTAAGCGGTGTTCCATCAGCAAGAGGAAATCTGTAGCCCTTTATAAAACTTTTTGTCAGATGTTTTTTATAATACTTTTATTGGAAAGACCAAAACCCTTGAGATTGAAAGCTCTAACACCATTGACATTGTAAAGTCCAAAATTCAAGACAATGAAGGGATTCTTTCGAACCAGCAGAGATTGATCTTTGCTGAAAATAAGTTTGAGGAAGAACAAAAAAAATAAGTTTGCGGCTGGTCATATTCTTTCTAACTAAACAAAAGGAGTCGACTCTTACATGTCATTTTTTTGGGAAACAACTAGGAGATCATCGGTCTTTAATTAGCCAACTAAATCATTTCGAATGATTCATCTCTTTATCTTGTTCTTTATTTCCCTGGGTGGAATCTTTTGAGCAAACAACTATGATGGACATGTGGTGTGTCGGAATGAAGAAGGGACATATTGATATGAAGAAATAAAGAAAAAGGTGAAAAGAAATAGTTGACAAGACTTCACTACACTTCACTACACTTCGTTGTACTTCGCTGCACTCACAAGACTTCGCCAGAATAGTTCAAACTTCAAGTGAGAACAAGTGTGAAGTCCTACCTTACTATGTAAGATAAAGGAATGATGTTAGCTCGTCCAAGATGACATCAAGAGGCATATAAGATTGTTGGGGAGAGTTCAAAATGATTTGAATTTGACAATAGAGCTGTTGGAAGTTGATGCATTCTTTTATCCAATGTGTTCTTTAATCACTCTTTATCTTGTATGTCTTTATATATGTAATGGTCTACAATAATGAAATGTAAGCTGAGTGGGGGAGTTTCCCTTTTCTTCTTCACCATTCTCATGCCTCTTATACTCTCTCTCTTTGATCTTTGGTTACAAGAATCTCACTCATACTCTCTCAAATCTTATTTAATCTCTCTTATTCTCAATTGCAGTCTTTTTTATTCTAATTACACTCTTCATTCTTTTCTCTTTACATCCCACCATTCTCTGTTCTAAACACCACTCATACACTATAATCTGTCTATTCTTACATGGTGGAGATTCGAGCATTAACCACTTTAGTCGTTAGTGTTGTTTTCCATGTTATATATGTTGATGGGCTCTTAATATTACTTTTTTTAGTCAAACAGGCTCTTACTACTCAGTGTGCTAAAGTTCATCGGATAATTACTATCCAAGTGCTTTCTATTTCTTTGTATTCTCGTTCTTTCTTTTTGTATAGTAGTAATCGCAATATATATATATATATATATATATATATATTAAATTCCATGTATTTCTTGTTCTCATATAAAACTTGATGTCTTACTCGAAAAAAATAATATCATAAGATAAAAGAAATCCAAAATTCAGTTGGGATATTTTCACTCATGTTCACACTATAACAAAATGATCCCGCATTTGCTTTGTTAATCTAAACACATAATAAGATTTCTTTATATGATAGTTTGTTTCGTTAGATGAACTTCAGTTTTTTCGAATAAATGTAAAATTTATTCGATCAAAACCTTTGTTACATCAAGTGCTTCTATTGTTGATTTGTGTAAAGAATAAAAGAAAAAATATATCTCATAAACATCAAATCTGAGGAGTTTGCACTCTTGTCCCAAACCACATACGTAGCTCTTCATCAAGATAACTCTGTCTTTCCCTTGGATTGACAACAGTTTCAGTCGAATAATTTTGTCCACAAATATGATCATGACATTTTCATCTTCCGGTTGCTCTCTATGTCGACGAGTATTGCGTTGTCTCCGTATACATTTCACCAGAGCTTAGAATTTTTTTTTTCATCTCTCGGTTTTAAGATAGGCTTCTTTTTCTAAAAAAATGAATTTGAAACCAAAAAAATTTCAAATCTCTTTCAAATCTCCCAACTACTGATGCAAAGCTGCTTCAGCCTGCCTCAACCAATGGTATCTCAATCTTAGAAGTATGTACCTAATAACCAAACAACTGCTGTTAAAGCATAAAAACCCATCACTTTGGAACCTCAAAACCTTAGATCTATTATTCCTGCTACAATACAAACTTTCTCTCAAGATAAGAACCCTCAAACCTTCAAAATTCTCCCCCCGAATCCTTCTCTCCACTCTGCACTAACAAAGCCTTAGCCCCCACCAACCATCCTCGTGAATCTTTCCCTGACCCTAATCCTACTAGCAACCTTGACCTTCCCCCAACCTCCTCCCCGACTGTTACCATAACTTCTACCACAAATACTATTCCTCTCCCTCTTTCTACGTCTTTCCCCTCCGTTCCTCCTCCAACCGTTGCTCCGTTACCTGCTGTCGTTCCTTCTCTGGTTCAGAAATTTAGAGCTGCTGAGGACAAAACACTAAAACGTCTAGCTCCAGCTACCATCTCTTCGACTGGAAGACTGAAAGTTCTAATTTCGGACTCCGTTTTCAAAGAAGAAGCTGAAATCCATAAGGAATTTATCATATGTTATTTCAGTGGTAAAGCTCCTCCTTTCCACCAAATCCAAAGTGTCTTCAATCACATGTGAGGCAAAGGACAGCGGCTGAAAATTTACAACAACCCTCGCAATAGGACAACACTTGTGAGGATCCGAACTGAATACCTGAGGAATAAAATCATTGAAAATAACATTTGGTATGTAGGTGACTCTAGGTTTCACACTGCTCAATGGTCGTCAAAACATTCCTCTGCTACTCCTCCCTTGAAGGCAATACAGATCTGGGCTCACCTCACTGGTGTCCCACTTGATCTAAGATACAATGCGGGTCTGAGTTTAGTTGTTGGTCTAGTGGGAGAACCCAAGGAGACAGATTAGTTTATGAAGAAAATGGTAAGCTTGACTGTTTCGCATGTCAAGGTCGAGGTTGATCTCACTAAACCTTTACCCTCTATAGTTGAGTTTGAACGAGAAAGTGGAGAGGTTGTTGAGGTTTTTGACTACAAGAAAACGTTGGTCTAGCAATTACATATTAAGACTACATATATGTAGTCATAATTTACCATCGAATTTACGACTAAGTTACGTCTCCAAAGGCATTAGTCGTAAATGAGAGGTTAATTTGCTACCAATGAACTAAGTGGTACATTAGTCGTAACAGAACGACCAATGTACGACAACGTGTTTGCGTAGTCGTACATTAGTCTTTCCATTACGACTAATGTACGACCACTGGTGTTTGGGGTTCGGTTTAGGGTTTAAAGGCATGTCGATGCTAATTGGTCGTAATCTACGACTAGATTACGACTAATTGATGGACATAGAGGCTAATTGGTCGTAAAGCCTTCGAAGTTAAGTAGTCGTAACATATCCTATAAAAAGAGTAACCCTCTTCTCCGAAAACCAAACAAATATTTTGAAATATTTGAAAAGAGAGTTGATAGATACTACATGATTCGAGTATATGTCTCTTGATTGAGTCGAAAGATTTAAAAATCTGAGAAAAAGAGAGAAAAAGTTACTCGGATCACAACCCCAAAAAATCAATGTGGGACGTACGTTGATACGTTGGTTTCTCTTAGAATCTACGGACTTGTGATTCGAGTATCTTTCTTCTCTTTTTTTTCAAATATTACAAAAGTAGTCCCTAATTGGTCGTAAATGTCATTAGTCACTCATTGGTTGTAATATTACGACTAATGTACATCTAAATTTTTTAACCACCAATTAACGACTAATCAGCGTCCACAGGAGTTGTAAATTAGTCGTAACTGTGCGACTGCATTACAATTAATAGTTTTGTATCTATTTAACTACTAAGTTACGAGTTTCGCAGTTGTACATTGGTAGTTAAAAACGTAAGTTCGTTCTGGCTTTGTTACCTACCAACATTGAAATTTCTCTATAAACTTCTCCCTCATTCTTAAAACGGACGAAAAAAAACAGAAAACTTAAAATAATTGTCTAGAAATATTTATGAGATTCGGAGTTGGATGTATGCACATAAAGATTCAAGGGGAATAGTAACTGACGAATTTCTGAACGGAGCAGAGATGTTCATGAACCAGGCCGGACAAACGTCTCTCACACATGAAACATGTAAAATGTTTTGTCCTTGTCGTAACTGCAACAATACGAAGTTTGCTGCTACTGAAACGGTTTGGAAACATATAGTAAATAGAGGATTTACTCCACATTACTATATCTGGTTTAACCACAGAGAAGGTGATAATAGGAATGAAGCTAGTAGTAGTAATCAGGTTGAAAGTGTTCATAACAAAGAGGAACCACATTTGCTTTCTAAAAGTTACCTTCAAGAGGATCATCATGGTAGATCATGATAGGATGCATGATATGGTCACAGATGCATTTCGTGAAACAACATCTATTATAGATGAGGTAGAAAATGTAGAGGGTCCTAAATTGAATGCAAAAAGATTTTACGAAATGCTAGCAGCAGCTAATGAGCCAATTTATAAAGGTTGTAGAGAAGGCCTTTCTAAATGATCATTGGCTGTTAGGATGATGAATATCAAAACTGATCATAACTTACCTGATGTTTGTATGGATGCATGAGCTGAGTTGTTTAAAGAGTATTTGCTTGAAGATAATTTGTGTGCTTAATCTTATTACGAGATTCAGAAACTTGTTCATAGTCTTGGCTTACCTTCAGAGATGATAGATGTCTGTATAGACAACTATATGATCTTCTGGGGAGACGATGCAGAATTGTTAGAGTGTAAATTTTTCAAGAAGCTGCGATATAAACCGCAAGGACATGGAAGGAAGAGGGTACCGTACCAGCGGATGTGGTGCTTATCCATTAAGGATAGACTGAAAAGATTATATCAATCTGAGAAGACGTCATCATCAACGAGATAGCATGCAGAACATACTCAGAAGGATGGCGAGATCAATCATCCCTCTGATGCAAAAGTGTGGAAACACTTGAATTCGGTGTACCCTGATTTTGCAAGCAACCCCCGGAACGTTTATCTTGGGATCTGTACAGATGGCTTTAGTCCATTTGGAATGTCTGGAAGACAATACTCGCTTTGGCCAGTCTTCTTGACACCGTACAACCTTCCTCCAGAGATGTGTATGGCAAAGGAATTGCTTTTCATGAGTATATTGATACTTGGACCAAAGCATCCAAAGAGGTCACTAGATGTTTTTCTACGGCCTTTGATAAAAGAGTTGACGGAATTATGGTCAACATGCGTGCAAACATATGATTGTTCAACAAAAACAAACTTTACAATGCGAGCAGTTCTTTTGTGGACCATTAGTGACTTTCCTGCATACGAGATGTTGTCAGGTTGGACGACGCATGGGAGACTATCTTGTCCTTATTGTATGGGAAGCACATACTTATTTCAACTGAAGAATGGTAGGAAAACTTCCTGATTTGATTGTCATCGAAGATTTCTTCCCATTAACCATCTGTACCGAAGGAATAAGAAATTGTTATGGTCAAAGAGGGTTGTAAGGGACACTGTTCCACCCTATTTAATTGGAGAAGAAATCGAGAAATATATTGATTACTATGGAGGACTAGACACAGTCACCATGGGGGGTAATTGGCAAACTTTTGCAAATATACCCGACGGTTACGGGACACAACATAATTGGCACAAAAAAATATATTTTGGAACATCCATATTGGAAAGATCTACTTATGCGCCACAATTTTGATGTGATGCATATAAAAAAGAATTTCTTTGACAACATCATCAATACTTTGTTGAACGTCCCTGGGAAGACAAAAGATAACAAGAACTCAAGGTTGGATTTGCCTGCATTATGTTCTAGGGTTGAGCTGCATATTCAAAACAATGGGAAAATTCCGGTTCCCATTTTCAGATTGTCAGCACCAGAAAAAGCAGGGTTGTTGAAGTGATTGGCATCTGATGTGAAGTTTTGAGATGGATATGTTTCAAATTTATGAAAATGTGTGGATCAGCATGGACAAAAGTTTTCAGGGATGAAGAGTCATGATTGTCATGTGTTTATGCAACGCTTTCTACCATTTGCATTTACAGAGTTACTTCCAAAAAATGTTCATGAAGCACTTGTAGGTAACAAATAATATTAAAGTTATTAATTATTACTTTTTGGCCATGTACATTTGAAAGTTTCTTACTTTGGCTTGTACATTATTAATTATTCGTAGTCATTGGAGACTTTTTCAGAGATCTTAGCGCACACACCTTAAATATAGATGTAATCAGACAACTTGATGAGAATATCCCGATCTTGATGTGCAATTTGGAAAAAATATTTCCTCTGACTTTTTTTTACGTCATGGAACATCTTGTTATCCACCTTCCGTATGAGGCACTGCTTCGTGGACCTGTTCATAATGGATGGATGTATCCTTACGAGCGGGCCATAAAACATTTAAAAGGGAAAGCAAAAAATCTAGCAAGAGTGGAAGGTTCAATAGTTGCTGGAAATTTGAAAGCGGAAACATCTCACTTCACGTCGTACTACTTTGGATCACAAGCCCGGACACGGAAAAGAACAATGAGCAGGTATGATGATGGTGGTGTTGTGCCAACATATGTTGTTGAAGACGTTCCAGACATATTCTGTGAGGTTGGACGTCTAGGTGGAAAATTGAAAGAAGTTTGGTGGTCGAGTTCTGAAGACGCTCACAGTGCCCACACATATATACTCTTTAACTGCGAGGAGCTTGAGTATTTTGAAAAGTAAGTAGTATTCTTTATATGCCGTAGTGTTTTAATTACCACACATATACTATGATCCTTAATCATCAATTTATTTTAAAACAGTGATTTCGTTGCCCAAGTCGAAGATGCTATACCAAGGATATCAACCAATGATATCAACAAAAGGAAAGATCAACACTTTGTGAAGTGGTTAAAAACACAGGTAAATATATTTTTATGAAATTATAAATATATATATATATATATGTTGACGATCGATCCTGCAGGTCGACTATGATGATCCATTTTATCCTCAGTGGTTACACGAATTTATACAAGGTCCAGTCGCGAAGGTCACCACAGCATCTATGTATTTCACACGTGGTTACACTTTTCACACTTACGAATATGGAAACTGGAGAGAAACAATGAACTATGGAGTATGTATGAAAGGTGAAACAGATTTCTACGGAATCATACAAGAGATCATCGAAGTGGAGTTTCCCGACATGAAGCTCGAATGCGTACTCTTCAAATGTGACTGGTTTGACCCCACTGTCAATAGAGGTGTTTGGTATAGTAAGTTTGGTGTTGTTGACGTAAATGCTACACGGAGGTACAACAAATTTGAGCCTACATATTGGCTTCTCAGGCGGACCAAGTATGTTTTATACGTTACCCATAGATCAGACAATCTGGAAGTTCCTGGTTAGCCGCTATAAAAGTTACACCTCGGGGCCGAGTATTGAACGATGAACAACCGCCTTTACAAGAAGATCATGTACTCTAACGTCAGTTGTATTTGATTCCGTTATGAAATACATTATGTTTGCATTATGAAAATATGATCCGCATAATCCGATATCTTAATTATTTTTAAATTACGAAATTATTTTGGAGTTTCGGGATTTGATACGAAATTATTTTGGAGTTTCGGGATTTGATGGTTGGTGTTTGGGGTTTGTGGTTTAGGGTTTGTGTTTTGGGGTTTGGGTTTCGAAATGTGTTTTACGACTACATTACGACTAACTGATCACTCGAATCTAAATAGTGGTAACGTTATGACTAGGTTACAACTATTAGTCGTAACCTAGTTGTAATGTGTCGACCCTAATTGGTTGTAATGTTTAGATGGACACACTTTAGTCATAATGTAGTCGTAATGTAGTCGTAATGTAGTCGTAATGTAGTCGTAATATGTATTGGTTGTAACTTGGACGTAATATATAATACGACTAGTTTATGACTATTAGTCGTAATTGAGTCGTACTATTACGACCAATGTACGACCAAGCCCACAACTGTATATATATAGGGACCTCGCGGAAGCAATTCAGTTGCTCATTCTCTTCTCTCTAACAAAGACTCAACTTCTCTCTAGGTGAATTTTTGTTTTTTTGTTTTAGGTGGTTAGTTAGGTAATTAGATTAGATTTGGAATTAGTTTAGGATTGGAATTAGATATATTTGAACTGTTTAATTTAGTCGTCTATATTTTTTATAGATTTCAGATATATATATATATTGCTATGTCTGGTAGAAAGAGAATCTGGAACCTCACGGCTAGAAACTCCTACGGGAGTACTTTTCTCTGTCGATCATCAAACCACCCCTCACTGTTTCTACCTCGGCTGGCACATCATCCGCCGGCACGTCATCCGGCCATGTCACGGTTCCAGACACCCAACCGGCCAGTACTCACCCGTAGTATGTGCCTCCACAGGCCTACAACCCTAATGATCATCAGGATCAACCTCCGTACTATCCGCAGGTTGACGATGATCCTACAGATTACTTTACTTATCTGCCGGAGCAGTATGTCACTCCGCCTCCCCCACATGTCGCGGCCCCGCATCCCGCACCTGATCCGGCTCTTGCACCCGGTTTTCTTCTAGATTTGATGGTGCCGCCGAATGCACCATATGCGAGATATACGGTGGAAGATATTCTCTGGATGCCGGGACGAGAAGGTTTACGAATCATCGATCCGGATCGACGCCGCGGCACGTTTTGGTAATTATTCTAAATTATTTAATTAAAATTTAAATTTTAAAAACTTATTTGATTATAAATATTGATATAAATATATAAATTCTTTCAAATTTTGTAGGTTTCCGACGAACAATGTTTTAGGACAAAGCGTTGGAGATATCATTCGGGCAAATTTTTGGATTGCCCATCCGAACTGGACTCTTACACCGAACCACGTTTGCATTACGTGGTTCAAGTGTGTCACGGTTAGTTTTTCCTTTTTAAAAAAAAATAATAATTCATTGTATGTTAAATTATAACTAATATTTCTTATTCATAAATTTTTTGTAGCAAAAATGGAAATGGTCGATCGGTGTCAACGAGGAGGTCAAAGCTGGGTTCTACAAAAAGGCGATGCAGCGCCTCAAGAACATCGTTGGGGATTGGAAGGACGATTGGAGGCTAAAACCGGATGAGGCAAAACCAACCTACCTCAGCAATGAATTTTGGAATGGTTTGGTGGCTTTTTGGATGAAGCCTGAGTCAAGGCAGAAGTGTACCAAGTACTCTGCGGTCCGGATGACCAAGGATGCTCAAGGTAACCCGCCAGTACCTCATACTTCCGGACAGACCCCACATGCTGTGAGGGCACTTTAAATTGTAAGTGTTTGACCTTTCTTGATTAATTTTATTATTATTTGTTGAACGCAAACTTTTAATTAGTTTTATTTTTTTTATATAGGCTGTCAAAGAAGGAGCACCCCCATCTCTCGCCCGACTATACAAGATTACCCACCAGCGTTCCGATGGGACTTTTGTGCATCCTCAAGCGGAGAAGATCTACAATGAGGTAGAGGCTCGGATTGAAGAAATCCGACTCAGATGTCGCAACAAAATCTGGTTGCTCCACCGGTCCAGCTTTCCACCATCGAACAGACAAAAATTTTGAGCAGGTAAATTATTTTAACTTTTAACTTTATTAACATTTTTAATTTTTTAATTAAATTTTCACATATGTACTTAATTATATAAATATAATTAATAAATAATATTTGATCTTTTGTAGGTTGCTCTGAAGAAAAGGGGACGTATCGTTGGGATCGAGACTGTGAACGATGTCCCGAGGGTGAGAGCCGAACATGCAGCGAGAATAGAAGAAGATTCCTCTCTCCGACAGGAATTAGCAGCCGCCAACCAAGTCATAGACGAGCATAAAGACAAGTACAAGGCTATGGCGACCATGTTCGATCTTATGATGGAGACCTCGAACCAAAACTCAACGGTTGCTAATGCATGGCAAGCTCTACGCCCGAGCTTTAACCCCGAACCCACTCTGGAAGAGCAAGTGGATTTAGACCGACGTGTGGAGCAGCACGGTTCCGAGTTCTTCCAGGAAATGAACCTCAACAACACACCTTCATAGTTTTTTCGGTTTTTTTTTGCATGAATACTTTATATATTATTTTAATCAAAGATAATTTTATATATATATATTTTTTAAAATTTATTAATTTTTTTAAAAATCGAATTAAAAACCAAAATTTAAAAAAAAATCGAATTAAAAAAATTGTATTATATAAAAATAAAAACAACATTGGTCGTAAATTAGTCTTTAATTTACGACCAATGAACAGCTACTATCGATGTTACTTAGTTGTACAATTACGACTAATTAATTACCAATGTCTATGTTTGCTTTACGACTAATTATATTACGACTACGTTACTATTTACTCTGTTACGTCAACGTTACGACCAATATATTAATCGTAATATTATGACTAGGTTACGACTACAGCTAGTGGTCGTACTATTACGACTACGTTACCACTAATTGTGCATTACGACTAGCGAATAATGACCAATCGGTTTTTGATGTTAATTAGTCGTAAAAGGCATATTACGACCAGTTAACAACCAATAGTGTAGTCGTTAAAAACCTTTTTTTCTTGTAGTGTTTGTACACTATCCTTGGGTGCCTCCGAATTGCTCTCACTGCCACGAGTTGGGTCACATAGTCCGCAACTGCCTCCACTACACTCCCCCTCCTCCTCCTCCTCCTGAACCACCCATATCTGAGAAAGCCCAAGGAAAGAAAGTTTCAACCTCGTCTACTCCAGCCTCAAAAACTAGTCGACAGTATTATAAGAAAAAGGCTACTACTTCTCAAAAGTTCGGACTCAAATTGTCTACCACACTCTGGCTCTAGGGAGACTGAAACTGACGCGATGCTGATTGACAAAACTAACCATTCCTCTGCCCCCTCTGAAACCACAACTCTAGGAGTAACCGCTGACCCATGTTTCACTCCCAACCCCACCCCTCGCCCTTCATTAAAACGATCCCGCTCTTCTCCAACTCTTTCACCTCCTATTACCTTAAATCCTAACCCTCTTTTTTCTCCCCCCCCCCCTCTTCATCCCACCTCAACCTTAGCTCTTAAGCTGCCTTACTCCTCCCATCACTCAAACCTTGTTTCCTCTATAAAAAAACCTTTCACCTCAGAAAATCCCTTCTCTCTTCTGGCTCCTGACATTAATCCCTAAAAACCATCTTCGCCCCCAACAAAACAACTCAATACTACCTATTTTTTTCTAGGGAATCCATTTCTGCTGGTGGTGACCCTCTTTCTTTATCCCAATGAGTGTAAAACTCTTTTTTTGGAACGTCCGAAGTCTAAATGACCCGGATAAGCATAGGCCTTTTACTTCTTGGCTTCTTATCCATAAGCCTCTTTTTGGTGCATTATTAGAAACTCATATCAAAGAAACTACTTTACACTCCCTCATGTCCAAACTTTGCAATGGCTGGAACTATACCTCAAATCATGCTGCTGATGAGGATGACTGAATTATCTTGATATGGAAAAACCCTCTCACTGTGCAAGTTATCAGACAGTCTCGGCAGTCCATGGCCTGCATTCTATCTCTCCCTTCCCATGACCCGATCTACTATACTGCAGTGTATGCCTCCAATCTCAGCGCGGCAAGAAATGATCTTTGGATTAATGATATTACTCAAATTACCCTAAGGAGTGAATTACTCTCTCAAATAAGAGGTTCAGCTGTAGTCTTAGGGATCGAATCCACAAGGAGCTAGGGAACCTTATAAATCTAGTCAAGTATAAATCTAGGTGAATGTATAAATAGCAGAAACAATAAATGAGTAAATAAGAAATATTCCTAATCAAGCAAGAAAATTACTTAATCGAGAATGGAAACAAAGACTCTTGAAACTAAAATGGAAAAGATGCTAGACTTAAGGTTTTTATTCAGGTTTTGGGATTATAATTGTATAGGATGCTATTCAGTTGCTTACGAGATACTATTAACTATCTTGATTAACAAATTATCTAAACTAACGTTCAAATAAATAAGTCTAATGACCGGATGGTCGCACTTGACAATGTCGAACGATTATTCGATAGGAACATCGACCGATGCACTAAACTCATCATCGATCGATTTCTTTTCGGAAGATCGATAGATGAGTCCGGTCAAGCAATAAACACGAGTTAACATAAACTCGCTAAAAATTTATAATCAAACTTATCAATTATATTTCTAAAAAATCTTAGCTTAATAAGGATGTGTTTAGGACTATCAGAATCACTTAAATATTTCTAATCCAACCTAAATAATCCGGGATTCAATGTTTCTAGTTAGCTACTCTAGAACCATGAGCAATTAAAACATCCTATTAATGAGTTTCACAACTAGCAATCCTATAGTTGGGGCTAATCCCTCTAACATATTTAAACCTTAAATCCAACAAGTAAACTACTCAGACATAGCTAAGCAATTCATAACACAAATCGGTTAATAAAACTGCATATTATAAATAAATAGATAGGTAAAAAACACTGGAGTTCCAATCTCAAATCTCTCTGATGATCTTCTCTCCAAACTATGAAAACCTTAAAACTTTGCTGTGAAAAGAATACAATAAAACTCTCTTCTCTGCCTCTAATACTTTGATAGAGTATATAAACTTAGGTTAAAACTCGCCAGGGGTAAAATTGTCATTTGGTGATGATTGGGCTTCAAGTCAACTTGTCTCTTGAATTGGCTTCTGGGTCTTGATAATCGAGCGATTATGCAGTATGCATGTCGATCGATCCGGGTCTCTATGTGTCGACCTCGTGATCGAGTCTGAATCGAACGCTTCTTCCAATTCTCTCCAAAATGCTCCAAAACATCACTTTCTTCCAAAATACTTCTGAACTCATAAATATGCTTAAAAGCTTCTATAGTATAGTAAATATTAGTAAAAACACTAATATACCATGACTAAAAACATGTCAAAATCATGGTATATCAATTGAGATGCTACATCTCCATGGAATACTCGATATGGACAACAAGAACTGGATGATCGGAGGTGACTTTAATCAGATAATGTATCCAACAGAGCACTCCTCCTCTACAGTTGTGCTTTCTGATAATCAAATGTACCAGTTCCAAGACTGCTTACTGCAAACATGGTTGTTTGATTTGCACTACAATGGCCCATCCCACTCTTGGACAAACAAACAACCAACAGAGCCTATTGGAAAAAAGTTAGATCGGCTTCTGATCAACTTCAAAACTATCTCTACCTATCCTCATACTTACGCTCTCTTCTTACCCAATCTTTTCTCTGATCATTGTCCATGTCTTATAGACTTACCCTTTGCCCTTCCCACCGCTGGAACCAAACCTTATAAATTCCAAAACTACCTAACCAAGTACCCTAACTTTCTGGAGATTGTTCAAAACGCATTGGTTCAGGCTGGAAGCATTTGTTTGAAACTTTCTCAACTCTATTGGAAACTAAAACTCGTAATGAGAGAACTAAAAAATTAAACAGAGAGAATTTTTCAAATATTCAAGAAAGGGTGAGTGATATTTACCGTTTGCTACAACTTGTGCAGGTACAAGCTCTAAATGCTCCATTAACACAAACTTTTTAGGAAGAGAGATCTCCATGAGAAATGGATATTCCTGAGGCACATAGAGGAAATCTATTTTAGACAAAAGTCACGCATCAACTGGCTTAGTGAAGGGGATTTCAACATTACCTTCTTTCGCCGAATGTGTCAGGTCAGAGTAAGCTACAATGCTATAAGATGCTTCTTGTCTGCTGCTGGTGAAATGATCACGGATCCTATGGAAATGAGTGAGCTTACGGTGGGACACTTTAGATCTATCCTTGGGCCCCAGAACTACTCTCCTCCCTCGCTGTACACTTCTTGCAACTGGTTTACTCAGCTAGTCAGTTTTGAATCTAGCCTTCAAAAATGTCAACAAATGCTATCAAGCCCGACAGCAGAGGAAATTAAACGTCTTTTCTCCATATTAAACGCGAACAAAGCACCGGGGCCTGACGGACTAACCTCTAGTTTCTTCAATGCTTCCTGGGAAACTCCTGGACTATAAGTGATTTCATCGATCAGTCAATACTTCTCTTCTGCTTTCCTGCCAGCTGCAACAAACTCAACTATTCTCTCGCTGGTACCCAAATTCCCAGGAGCTACAAACATCTCTGATTTTCGACCCATCTCTTGTCTGAATACAGTCTACAAAGTAATCTCCAAGCTTCTTTACAAAGTAATGTCATTCATCCTTGCCAAACTAATTTTGTGAAAGATCGCCTACTGGTGGAGAACACAGTGTTAGCAAGTGAACTAGTTCACATGTACCATTAAGAACAAAGGACAGAAGAGAATTACCATTAAAGTCGACATTGCTAAAGCCTTTGACACGCTTACTAGGGAGTTTCTTTTCTCCTGCTTGGGTAGCATGCAGACTCCATGCCACTTCATATATCTGCGAATGGCCTTCATATGTATAACAAGTTTTATGGTGGGCTATAGTGGGACTGTTAATGGCTATTTTAAAGGAAGAAGAGGTCTAAGGCAGGGCGACCCGCTATCACCATACATTTTTTTTCATTGCTATGAACTGCCTTTTCCTTATGCTACAAAGAGCTGCAACACAAGAAGGACTTCAGTACCATCCTAACTGTGAAAAAATAAAGCTTACCCATCTTTCTTTTGCGGAAGTCCTCCTAGTATTTATTGATGGCTCTCTCAACTCGGTCCAACACGTCCTAAAATTATTACATGAGTTTGAGCTGAGGTCGGGTCTCAAGGTTAGTATGCAAAAGACAAGTTTTTTCACTTCTGGATTAACTGAGCCAGAGATAGACACAATCCAAGCTTCAACTGGTATGGTTTTTGGCGAGTTACCCATCTGTTATCTTGGTGTCCCACTCAACTCAGAAAAAAAAACTGAACATGTGAGCTGCGAACCTCTCCTACATCGAATCATGAAACGACTCTCTTCTTGGATGGTAAAGTCGCTCTCATTTGCAGGCCGGCTACTCCTCATCTAGACTGTCATCACATGCATCACCACCTTCTGGTGTTCTGCATTCATTCTGTCAAAAGCATGCATAAGAAGAATAAACTCACTTTGTAGTGTGTCTCTATGGAAAGGCGATATTGGATGTAACAACACAACTAGAGTAGCATGGGGAAAATGTGTACTTACCAAGGAGCAGAGAGGTTTGGGTATTAAAGACCTCCAAACATGGAATCTGGCGTGTTGCATTAGACTGATATGGATGCTCTTTTTCATGGCAGGTTCAGTGTGGGTGGCTTGGTTTCGGGAGAAGGTCCTTAAAGGTTCGATTTATAACTACTGGACAACTAAATCCAGCCCGTCTTATTCATGGTTAGCCAACAAACTCCTAAAACTCAAGTCAGTGGTGTTCCCATTGATTAAACCTCGCTTGGATGATGGAATGACAGCTAGATTCTGGTACGATAACTGGTCACCTTTTGGAAGCTTGACATTGACGTTAAACATCACAGTCTCAAGGCTTGGAATTCCAGATAAAGCAATTATGACATCGCTATACCGAATATGAGCTTGGTGTCCTCCACCTGCGAGATCGGAACCACAATTACCACTTCATGCTTTTCTAACAAATATCACCCTCACAACTGATCCTGACTATTATGAATGGGAGGTTGCAGGTAAAGTAAGTTTGAAATACTCCACATGTCAGACATGTACCTATTTACGAGGAAATATTGATGAAGTTTTATGGGCTTCGGCGGTTTGGTTCTCCTATGGAATCCCGAGACAGCAATTCCATACTTGGTTGGTTGTGCTTAATAGGTGTCCAACAAGGGATAAGCTTCTCACTTGGGGCATTCAGGTGTCTCCGCTCTGCCTCCTCTCTAACAATGACCATGAATATCGCGATCACATTTTCCTCAACTGCTCCTTCAGCTTCGATCTATGGGAATTAACGGCTAACAAATGCTCTATTCAACCGTTGAGAAGCTGGACTCAAACTTTACAGCAGATGCAAGGTCTCCCGACTCAGAAATCCCAGAGACCCCTCCGCCTCCTCTCTCTTCTAGCTTGGCAATCCAACCTCTATTGGGTTTGGAAGGAGCGAAGCTCTAGACTACACACAAACTCCTTCAGATCGATCAATGCTCTCTTCACTATCATTGATCGCCAGATAAGAAATAGCATTCAGAGTTTCAGGCTTTCCAACCCAAAGCTCTCCTCCTATATGATGCAAGAGTGATTATGTTATGCGTGATCGGTCTCTCCACCCTCACCATTATCTCGATTTTCCGTTGATTTACTATCTTCTCAAAACCAAATTGAAAAGGAGAATGGACTTAGAAAAGGTGTTGGACTAACAAATGGGCTACTACATAAGGAAGTTTCTGCACTATGAATTTTCTACTAATGGGTATCAAAACACTAAGGCAAAATGGATCTGTAAACATTTTTTTTCCTTTTGTTAAGTAATATGACAGCCTAAGTTTCAAAGAAAAAAAGAATTTATTTTTCTATGAAATTAGATTAATGTTTCTAACTTTCTACCATAAGCACCATTTGTATGTGTAATCAAGTTGATTCGTATATACCTCAATTAAAAAGGAATAAAAGAGCATATTCTCTTCGTTGGTTTAAGACAGTCGAAAGAATCTGATCCAAACTCTACAGTTGGAAGCAATGTTATATGTTCTTCTTTTTTGGCTATATGTGATTGCTTTTCCAATACGTGGTGTGGCTAATACGTATGTATACGGTGTATGTCTACTTCTTCAAGTATAGTATATCAAATTATTCTGCAAAAAGTACCAATTAATAAAATTACTAGATGATACCGCAAAAGTAGATACTTGTATTTGTGACGGTGATTTTGAGATATATTGTTGGTATTTTAATCAGATACACTAAGAACGATGTCATAGATTTGCGTGTATGTTGATTTGATTCTTCTCTGTATGTGTTTGACTAAAAAGTCAAAATGTACATCTTAGCTCGAACTACGATTGTTTTGTTTGGTCAACAAACAAGTGACCAACCTATGCTCTCTCGGTTCGGTTGAAAGGAATTAACGTTAAGCAAACATTTGACAGATTAAAGCCCTTCTTCAAAAAAAAAAAACATTTGACAGATTAAGAACATTGAGCAGACATGTTTTCTTTAAATTATTTTTCCATTAAGCAAACATTTGAAAAGAACGATGAAACTTGAACGGGTGATTTTCAATAATTATTAGTTAATCAAGAATTTTACTCAATTGACCAGTTTAGCCATGCGTATTTATTTTATTTTATTTTATTTTATTTTATTTTATTTTATTTTATCTTATTTTATTTTCTCTAACTATTTAGGTTTTATTTTTTTTGAACTATTTAGGTTACTAAGAAGATTTACCCTTTTTTCTTTTCGTTTTTTTGGTTAATAAGAAGAAGATTTACCTTTTCCACAAAGTTTATGTATTACAAACACACAGTTTAAAATAGTGTTTTTTGTTAACAGTGGAATTTCAGGCTCTATGCCGATATTTTTTTCTCGAATTATTTTGATTCTAATTTAAAAAGATAATCGTTTATACTAAATGTGGTTGGACATAGAAGAACATAAGGAAATCAACGCCTTGCAGTATCATTAAACGGTGTCGCATGAAGATCAATTACTTTAAATCAGTTAATAACACAGCGCATTTGGGTTTTAATTTCTTGGATAAGATGTGGTTGTCTGGTTTAGATTGTCCACAACGCTGTGGAGCCATAAATTGTAAATTAATGTTTGGGCATAATTAGGTATCAAGCTGGTTCAGCAAAGAAAGCACATGCATTGGGACGACACTTCCTTAAAGCTTTGTGTTAAGAAAACCAAACAATTCAATAACTTTTCTCAAAATCTATCTAAGTGCAGAAATAAAGTAAACATTCAGTTATACGGAGTATATATTTCTTAGCAAACTTGTAATTAAAAAATGGCAATTCTCTAAAATAGTCTTCTTTTAAGTTTTTATCACAAAATAGACCTCAAAAATTAAAATGATTAAACTAGCATTTTTTATTTTGAAAATTTTAAGTTTTCTTAATTTTTTTAAATTCGAAACCCTATTCCCAAAAGAGTAAATTAGGTAGAAATACCAAAAGAAGTAGAAAATTAGGGATTTGCCATAAGGATATGGGAAAAAAGTTGTGATGAGGGGAGGAGAGATAAGGGTGATTTAGGGTAGTTAGTGAATTAGGGGAAAATTGGTGTGTATGGGATGCAAATAGTCTTCCCAAAACCCCAGTCCTCAACTATAGACAAAAAAAAATCTAAGATTAGTTAACCCAAAGGTATAAATATATATTTAATAAAATATTTAAATGTTATTTTGATTATTTTAATTTTTAAGGTCTATATTTATGATAAAAACTTTTTTAGGTCTATTCTAGTCATTTTCTCTTAAAAGAATTCACCAGTGGAACCATTATTTAATGGAGTACTCAAATTTAAGAAAATCATTTCAGTTTGTATCATTTTATGAAGACAAAATCCTCTATAATTAAAATTATAAACTTGATAAATAAATGAAATTAAATTCATGGTTGGCATGCTTCAGCAATCAGCTATGATGAAGACCAAAAAATAGATTCTGAGATTAAAAGTTTGCACTAGTTAAAGTAAGTAGTAATAAATAACTATAGAGAGTACTCTTTGTATTTAAAAGTTTAATATTTTATATTTGAAATATTTGAAATATAGAGAGTACTCTTTGTATTTAAAAGTTTAATATTTTATATTTTTCATATTTGAAATATAGAGAGTACTCTTTGTATTTAAAAGTTTAATGTTTTATAAAATTTTGTGTAAAAATATAGTATTGTTTAGGTCTATAATTAGGGCACTGTCTATTTCTTTAAATTAATAAGAATTTAAATTAATGCTGCAAAAATGAGAAACCAATGAAAAAATAGGAAACGAAATAAAAGAGAGAAAAATGGAAAGAGGGATAAATGGGAAAAAATAAATAAAAAGCTTATTTGCGTCAGCGTGCGAGAAGAAAGGGTTAGAATCAAGAAACCGACGTCCCTCTCTCTCTCTCTCTCTCCCCTCACCTCTTCTTCCTCTCTGCTTCTGATCTCTCTCTCTCCTTCTCTCTCTCTCCCTGATTAAACCTTCATAATCAGGTAATTATCACGTTTAATCATCACGATAATCGGCTTCCTGAAGCCCTTTTTCTCTTGTAATCCTCTCAATTATTTTATCTTGGTGGGTTTTTAATTATTGTTATGATGATGAAGAAATTGCATTGTTCTGGGAGATTTTGATAATCTAAGATTGTTCATAACCATATCTGCATGTTTGCAGGGAGTTTTCGGATTCTTTCGATATTATTTTACAAGTCTTTTTGTCTTGTCTAGCTCGTTGCTGCCCTTTGGAATCTCCCAAGCTTTCTCCTTTTATGTTCTCAAGGTCTAATTTTTTTCTTTCTTTCTTGATTTTGTTTATTTCCGTAATTTGCATTAGATGTTAGTTTAGGCATCGTGGGCTTGTTTCTTCTTTTCTTTTTTAATGCATGAAAGTTTTGATTTTTTTTTTGGTAGTTGTAGAATTGTTCTTAGTTTCTCATTTTAATTTTAATTTCATGAAAATTATATTGGCTTTACGAATGTATCGTCCGAGAACATGTTGCTTTGTACAATACAATCACAAGCTGACATATGCAGCTTACAAAAGAGTGTTATTGATGAAATGTATCTTAGTTATAAGTACCAGCTTTAGAATGTGTAATAATGTTGCATCAGTTTGATATAAAAAGCTCGATTTCTTAGTCATTTTATAGTACTTTCTTGTGTCATCATTATGCTTGCTCATGTTTCTTTTATATAACTCATTAACTATCAGAGGGCTAGTTGTAGAATGGGTTATACTTTCTTTTATACAACTCAAAACTCTTACTCAGCTATACTTTCCTTCATATAACTCATAACCTTTCAAGCTGAAAGTTTTGATTTTTTGGCTAGTTGTAGAATTGGGTTTACCCTGTCATTATGAGTTTGAGAATGCACAATACCGTCGGGTGTGACTTGTGAACATATGTGCTTTGTTGTTTTCATTTCGTTACTTAATACCAAATTCACAATTTGACATATGCAGCGTACAAAGGTGTAATATAGCTTAGTTTAAGTATCAGTTTGAGAAGGTTATTCATGTTGCATTAATTGATAAAATCTCAATTTGTTGCTCAGTTTGTACTTTGTTGTGTCATCATTATGGTTGCTGAGACTTTGTCTTTTCTTCCTTCTGGCATTAGATGCTAGTTCTGATGTTAGTTTAGGCATGGTGGGCTTGTTTCATCCTTTTTTGTCATGTATGCAAGTTTTGATTTTTTTTGTTGTTGTGGTATTTGTAGATCTTGGCTTTTACCCTGCTAAGATGAGTTTGAGAATGCACAATGCAATCTGTTGTGAACATGTGTTTGTATGTTTTGATCTCGTTACTTCATTCCCAATATCACAAGTTGACATATGCAGCAGATTTCAAAGAGTGTTATTGATGTAATATACCTTAGTTTTAAGTATCAGCTTGAGAAGGTATAATAATGTTGCATTAATTGGTTATATTGATATAAAAAGCTCAATTTCTTACTTCGTTTATACCCTTTTTTTTTTAAAGTACTCCGTTTCTTCTTTTCTGTGTCATCATTATGGCTGCTAATGTTTCTTTATTATCAAACATATCATATCAGAGGGCTTATGCAGCAAGCGAAATGGGACAAAGAAATAGAACAGTCGATTTAGAAATGGAGCAGCAGCACCAATCTCAAGCCTCTCTCCAACCAGGGCCTTGCATCCTTCTAGGCAGCTTTCCACAACAACAACAACCTGATAATAGTACTAACCTACCCGCAATGGCTGCAAGCTTTCCTAATTTAGAAGCTCCAACCTCCTATGACAGCTCTGCAATGTTCTACGGTCTTCCTCAGTACCATCACCATCATCAACTTCATCAGCCTGCTCCTCCTCCGACGAATTACTATGTTCCCTACCCGGCATTTCAGGGTCCGCCAAGTCAGTTACCGTCCTCAAGCAGTCACGGTGTAAGTTCTGATCATGAATACGACAGGAATGCTCACTTTATGGATCACACACGAGGTGCTTATAAAAGAAAGAACGCCGATGGATTACACATGAATCCTCAGTATTTAAGTACTTTAGCAGCTCCATTCAATAATACACCTGAGACAATAGCTCCTTTTGGAGCCCCAAGGAGCAGACCAGGAGCTGTTTCAATGAACCCTGGTCTTCCTCCTCCTCATGCTCCAAATAGTTTCTTTCAAGGGAGCTATCCTGGCCATCATCCTCTCCCACCTCCTGGCCCAATCTGGTATGACCAACACCATGGAAGATCTGATGGTTCACCCTCGTTTTGGCCCCACCCACCTTACATGCATGGTACCTTCCCACCCATGATCTCTTTTTAAAACTGTGAATTTTTGTAATCTTGATTATCTACCTTTGAATAATCTTTTAGGTAGTAACATTGTCGCTGGTTCCATAGATTCTAGTAGTAGAAACCCTACAGCATTCATGTATCCTCCCCAGTTAAGCCCGAGGGACCATTATTTTCACCCTCCACCTCCTCCTCCTCCTCCTGTACAAGGAGTGAGAGGCCAGAGCGCCACATTATACCCTACCATGGCTTCGTATGGGTTTCCTCATGGGAACTTTGCTCCTCAGAACACAATCAACAGAGGTCCCTCGGGTTCAGAGATGGGTCCAGTTCAACCAACCGGGTTTCGGATATACCAGCATCATCAGCGAGATGATTCTGTACCTTTAGCAGCGCTTAGACAACACCGTGGAGGAGTTCCTCGGTTTAGAATGATGCCTGATGATGTATGTAACTTTCTTGCCTCATTTCTTCTTTCCTTATCTCCTTCACTGTCGTCGGTGCTCAAGATTCTGTTTGGTTCTCTCAATGTGTTTAGGAAGTTGCGATATTGGAGTTTGGAGACTTCCTTGGTGGTTCTGGAAATAACCACATTGATCATCATCGAGATATGCGTTTGGACATCGAGGAAATGTCTTATGAGGTGAGCCAACCCTTTCCCTTTACAGATGTTTTTATAGCAGCTGCAAGTAGCTTGTCTTTTTATTATCAGAGTTAGGCATGTCATCTCTCTTATTATCAGAGTTAGGTGTGTAGCAGCTGCAGTTTTCTCTTGACCTGATTTGATAAACCGTGGGGTTTGAACAGGAGCTCCTTGCTTTGAGCGAGCGAATTGGAACAGTAAACACTGGTTTGCCAGAGGAAGATGTTAAGAACCATCTGAAAACAAGAACATGTTCTGTAATCAACCATGCAGAAGAGTCCTCGTCGTCGTCCCCACAAACTAAAGACAGAGGAACAGAACCTTGCACAATATGTCAGGTAAAGAAAATATAGCCAAAAGATCAAAGCAAGGCTGCACAGGCATGGATTTTAAAAGCTCTAAAGAGTTCTCTCGATTTGTGTGTTACAGGAAAGCTTCAAGAACGAAGAGAAGATTGCAACTTTGGATTGTGGGCACGAGTATCATGCAGAATGCTTGGAGAAATGGCTGGTTGTGAAGAACGTTTGCCCAATCTGTAAAGCAGAGGCATTGGTCATGGAGAAGACAACTGTTTAATAGGAAGAAAGAGTGGCTCTCTAATCTTTTGGGTTTATATATATATATATATATATATATTTATATTTATATAAAAAAGGAAACTTAACAAGAAGAGAAGAAAACAATAGTTTGGGTTTGTTTTCAGCTCCAAAAGAATTCTGTAAATTTGTACTCATTTTTTGTTTGTGCACATATAAATATGTGTTAATGGTGTCACTCTTTTTTTGTTTGGTTTCTTGGCTTATGTGACACTGAAAAAAAAATGTACAGGCTAACTTGCTTTATCTAGGGCTTTTTATTCATTTACCTATTCTTGTTCGGATTGCGTAGGGTTTTTATTATCTTTTTTTTACAACAAAATGGAAAATACTATTTTAGGACATATCCTAAGTTGGAAACCCAAAAAAAATTGTGTGTTAAATTTCCCAAACTTTCTAGAATGCTACCTATTGTTGAAATACCAAGTATCTCTTTCATCTCACTCTTAATTGTACCTTCAATCTTACTAATGTGCAGTAAAAAAAATAAAATATTTTTTAACAGAAAAATATAAATTTTATTTGAAAAGAAAATCTTATTTGAAAATAAAATTTTATTAATATTGTAATTTTTATTTTTCTTATCAATATTTTAATATAAATTTGATTGAATTAAACATAAAAAATAAGATAATTTTTTTTTAATTTTAAATTATATTTGAGAATATGCATGTATATATTTAAAACTAGGGTCGGTCTACGCTACCCGCAGATTATATATTTCAATTTGTTATATATATTATTTATATATTTCTGTTTATTAATTATTTGCTTAATGTTATTTAATGTTTATAATATATTTTATTACAAATGTAATAGGTAAATCTAATATGAATACTCATTACTTTAAGTAAACTAAATTATATCTCTCATTCATTTAAAAAAAATTATAAAAAAAAATAAATAAAACAACTTTTCAAAATGTTGTATGAGTTAAATACACCAAAATTTCTATGAAAAATATTGCTATTTATTATATCATTTGTTAAACTATAAACATAAAACAATATATTGCAATCTAACAACCATTTTTATATAATATTATTACTATTTTTTAAATATGATTATATATTATTGTGTAAATTGTTGTATGATTTCTTCGTTTTTACATTTTCTCGGTTGAAAATGTTTGATAGTATCATATTGAGCCCAAATGTGATTGCATAACCTAAATTTAATAATAGGCTTGTTGCGATGGTTTATAAGATTTTTCATTTAATGGTGTAAGTATTTTTATAAGTTTATTTTATTTTATTATTTTTTTCAAATAAAATTATATTTCATTACTTGTTCATATGATGTAATATATATTTTTATTAGCATTATATTTTTATTAAGGACTTTTGAATTCATAACATTATATCTTTAAAAAAAAGAAATTTACATATATTTTTTTATTGTTTTAGATATACATTTTTTCAGTACCAAAAATATCAATAATTTAAAAAATATTTATTTCAACAAAAAAAAATTTTATATTTTATATACATTGTTTATTGGTAAATTTCAAATGTTAAAAAACAAAAAATTATTTTTCACAATTCCATTTGGGATATAGTTTATTACAAATTAATGTATCAGTATTGCTTTTTTTTAGTTAGAGAGAAAATATCTTTTTCGAATATATTTTCTAGAAAAAAGTTATTTAATGTAAATTATTGGTATGACTTATCTGATTGGGTTACATTATAGTGAAAATAGCTTTTGGTATGAAAATGTTTCACGCAAGAATTAAATAACAGAACATTAGAAATGTTTAAAGAAGAGAAGTGGTGACGATTTGTTAACGGCTCCACCAATTTATTTCTCAGATTATAAAACAAATAAATTTTATTTGCTATAACAGTATAACGTGCCCGCATATTTTTCCAGTTTCACAATATCTAACACATTTTTAATCTGCTTAAAGTTCTCCAGCTAAAGAATTATTTGTTACAGATTGGAAGAGTTTTAGCATCTGAAATTACTGGGAGAATTGTATAAATACCTATTTTTAAGTACACTAATTCATATTTATATTAAGAAGAATAACATTTTCAAAAATACACTTTTCTTTAAAGGATAAAAGACTCTTATAAATTTGTTATTTATATATAAAAAATAAATATTTAACTCAATAAAAAACACAAAAACAAAAAATATTTTTTTTCTTTTTTTCAAATTATACTATTTTGAAATTCAAACCCTAAACCCTAGACCCTAAACCCTAAAAATCAACCCTAAACCCTAAAATATCAATTCTAAACCCTAAAATTTCAATTCTAAACTCTAAACTCTAAATCCTAAATTCTAAACCCTAAACCCTATATTCTAAACCCTAAACCTTAAATTTTATACCCTAAACCCTAAGTTCTACATCCTAAATTCTAAACCCTAAACCCTAACCCTAAAATTATAAACCCTAAACTCTAAATTCTATACCCTAAATTCGAAATCTTAAACCCTAAACCCTAAATTCTAAACCCTAAACTCTAAACCCTAAATTCTTAATCCTAAATACTAAATTCTTAACCCTTAACCCTAAATTCTAAACTATATATTTTCCACAAAATTAATTAAGGGTATTATGGTCTTTTGACTATCAAAATTTTTAAGGTAAAGATGATTAATGTAAAAGTGAAATAGTGTATCATGAATGTGTTAGTTTTAGTAATTTCCCGAAATTACTGGTTACAACTAAAAGAATTTCCAAGGTAGAAAATCATCAACAAACACTACTTCTACGCTTCTCTCTCTCTTCTCCTGCGACACATTCTTCTTCTTCTCTTGCAACGAACTTTTCTTCCTCCTCTGTCACTTCACATATAAACTATCTGTTATATCAAATTTTCAATACGACCATGAAAAAATATTTTCTTTATCGTGTGTTAGGAAGAAAAAGGCTAACATCTTAACAAAAGTGTTGGGAAGAATCAAGTTTAAGAAAATGAGAGAACTTGTTACAGTTCAAAATTTAGAAAAAGTTAACTTTAACCTTAACAGAGAGAATGTTGGAAGTAAGCTTAGAGATAACTTATGATCCAAGTATTACTAATCCAACTTGAGTTATGATTAGGTGAAAAGGAAATATGGTTTGTTAAGAGAGTTTAGAAATTATATAGATCTATATAAGAGGATGGTGAGGTGTGCCATAAATTTATGAGTTTTATAAATTATTGTGAGAGCTTAAATTTTTGAGAGAATTTTCTTAAACTAATAATAAGATTTGAGTTATTCTTATTTGATCTTGTTGAGGTCAAAAGATTACATTGAGATAACATAACCTAGCCCATGTTATCAAACCCAATCGATTCTAAATAACCCAAGTGATGTAACTACTAGACTCAGTTATCTTGGGATCAAATTCTGATAGACAAACATGTTGAATATATTTATAATGATGTGATAAGAAT
Source organism: Eruca vesicaria subsp. sativa (assembly GCA_932364175.1). Taxonomy (NCBI): domain Eukaryota; kingdom Viridiplantae; phylum Streptophyta; class Magnoliopsida; order Brassicales; family Brassicaceae; genus Eruca; species Eruca vesicaria. The sequence continues at coordinate 281,627 of CAKOAT010355154.1, forward strand.
TTGTCATTTGTCGGTACTATGTTTGTGAATTTGAATTTGGGAGTGAATTTTGTAATATATATTAAACAAAAAATCCTATGATGCCATGCTTATGTTTTCTGATAGGTGTAAAACAGAAACGGTTCAACCAATGATTTTAGTTTAAAGTGATGCAATTAGAAGAAGGATCATTTAAATTATCAACACATCGGTTTAAAATAGGGAATTATGCTAATATGTATCAGAAAAACACACTTCTTGTCTCCTTAGTATAAAATAAAACCTACCTATCATAATAAAATATAGGTGAGAAAATTATAATATATGTAATCCTATAGTTAGCCTACAGTGCCATTTTTAAAAATAAAATCTTTAGTAACCAAGAGGTTATTAAATAAAAAGTGAGAAACTCTGTGAAGATGTTCAGTTCTCTAGAACTAATTACAAGATTATAACTTAAAAACATTTAAAAATAGTGGACAAGACTTAAAAACAAGGATAGAAATTACTTTCTTAGATGTCGCGTTCACATTAACTCTCACGTTGGTTGATTACTATGATACCCCTAATGAATTAAAAATACAATTAAATATTATTTCCTTTTTAACAATTTCCAAATAACAATTTAAAATAAAAAGGAAACATTTATAAAATTTACAAAACTATTTAAAAACGAAAATATAAAAATATATAATATGGTTTAATAAAAAAGGAAAGTTCACAAAATAGTAATATTTAATTTAAATATATTTTAAAAAACATAAAATACACCTTTGAAGTAATAAAATACTTTATATCTATATCTTCTTAGATAAAACAATATATATGTATATAGTGTGATTTCATAAAAAAAATTCACACAAAAAATATTACTATTAGAAAAAGAAATATTTTTTCTTTTAAAAATATAATTTTAAACAATATTTATTTATTTTCAAAATAATTATTTTTGTATATATCTATCTATTTTATTAGATGATTACATAAAATAATCAACTAAAATAAACTGATATATGTTTAATTGATATTTTTTTATAATTAGTATTATTGAAATTATTTTTTTAGTAAATTTGTTTGACTATAATATCTTACAATTACAATAAAAATACAAATTTTCTTTTACTTATATAGTATAATTTCTCAAAAACAATCACTTTTTACTGAATATTTTAAGAGATGCTAAAAATAAAACTAAAAATAAATATAATAATAAACATCTTTTGATCAAGTAACTACAATTATTTTAAAATATCATAACACTATATAATTTAACGAGGTAGATATATTATATTTTAATATAAAATTATCTGTTTTAAGAATAAGAATTCTGATTTACTTAAGTATATTGATTATGGTTATATTAAGTTTCACAAACATAAAAACAGAAAAATAACTACAATTATTTTAAAATACCATAACACTATATAATTTAACAAGGTAGATATATTATATTTTAATAGTTAAAATTATATGTTTTCTTAATAAATCTTTGATTATTAATTTTCTGTTTTTATGTTTGTGAAACTTAATATAACCATAGTCAAAATACTTAAGCAAATCAGAATCCTTATTTTTAAAATTATTTAAAATAAATTTCAGTTTACTATCCAATCTATCTAAAGCATAAATTTATTTAGAATTTATAAAATATTTTAATATTGTAAATATTGATATGAGTTCAAAAACTTCTAAAAATTCATTAGTTACTTATGTATGTAATTTAGAATCAGACACTTTAGTTTTTATTTATTTTTCTTTCTAAGCACAAAAAAATCTTAAGTTATACTAAATATACTTATATTTCTAAAATAACAACCAGCATAAATGCAAATAAGACAATTAATCAAAAATTTAATATATTTAAAATATAAAAGATTATAGTTGAATTCAGAGAAATAAATAGAATCCAATATATCTAAATGATAACTAAATGGACCGTAAAAACAATAAAACAGACTAAATATAACATATCTAAAATTATTTATATAGTTAAAGTAATATAATATTATAATATAAATTAGACATACAAACTATAAATTAATTTAAAAATTAAAGTAAATATCAATTAATTATTATTGTATATTTATTTTATAAATATACATGTCCGTGCATGAGCACGGGAAAATCACCTAGTTTAGAAATATATTTTAACCTATTAAGCTTTTTTTCTTTAAAAACCTACAGCTAAAATATCTTTAGAAAAATTTATTTCTAAAACAAAAAATAAATGTTTTATAAAGCTATATCAAATGAATCTACAACAAATAAATTTACCACATCATTTCTACAACTAAAAACACAAAGTTACAATTCATTCCCCGATTATAATACCTCAAAATTTAGTAGTTCCCATATTGTTACATCAATATAAAACTTACAATATTAGTAAAACCAAAAATGTATCGTGTGTGAACTATTCTAAGTCGTATATTTTGTTCCAATTCTGCCTGTGTCTTCGCACAAAGTAGAATAACTCTAAACTGCTCCTATCATTCTCCAACATACCTATGTTGTTGCCAACATTCTCAAACATACAAACGTTGTTCCTATTACTCTCCAGCAAACCATACACTTTTGTAACATAACCAAACTCTGGTCCGTAGAGACGACTTGCACATGCCGCTTTGTAACTCATCAATCTCATCACCTCCAAATCACCTGACAACATCATAATTCACTTTCAGTTTGAATCTGAAGACAGTGTTAGAGTTCTGTTGTGTATAAAGGATATACCGTTGTTCTTTTCTGCCTCAAGCTTTTTCATTTCTGTCTCGAGTATCTCGGGGGAGAAATGGCGATTAAGCCACCACTTAGCTCGAAGCGTCCATGATGTATCAGTGAACATTCTAGGTGTCGGGTTGTATCGAACAGAGTATGTTTGTTGACACCCTTCTTCCCCAGATCCGTTGAAGCACACCGACATTCGGTCTTCATCAACATTCTCAAAGAAGAGAATCAACATCTCTGCAAACTCTTTCCAGATTTCAGGCTCCGGAAAAGAAGCTTCTACGTGCAATGCTATCATTTCGAGTACCGACTCTCTACTATAATCATCTGCAAGTAGAAAAAAAATGGTATTAGAGAGACAGACTTAAGAAGGATTCAAGGTCTCAAGAATGAAAAAGGTGTTCGGTGGCTTGACCCTAAGTATAACTGTATAAGTACCTTCTTTTGACATCTCAATAAGCTTTTTCAGAGTAGTTACACAACTAGGATCAATCTTTAAGATATCTTCGTAGCATTTTGCGAGCTCGTCGCTGTTATTATGAAACTTCTCCTTCATAACAGCCTTAATCCTACAGCAAAACAAACAAAATCCCACTTCAGAAACTCCTTTGTTACCATATTCTAACTTCCTAAGGCAAACCAGATACTAAACTAATAGGGACTGAGAAGATCCTTTTTTACCTGAAAGGTTTGATATCATGTACTTTGTTACATATCTCCTCAACCACTTTCATCGCTTCATCTACACGGCCTCCAATTAAGAGAAGCTACAGGGAAACATATAATCAGTCTTAGACATTCAAGCTTTTGAGGGAAGAACATTATTATGAGTCATCTTTTTACCTGTACAAGAGGATGTAATGCAGCCAAAGATACATAACGAGGAGACTGCATCGTAAGCCGCAGATACTCCACTGCGTCCTTATAATAAGAATCATTGACTATCTTTCCATGGAAATCAGGATCTTCAGGCGGTTTCAAAGGAAGCAACCATGGATCTATGTCCCCTAACAAAACAAACAAACAATAGAAGCCATGAAATCAATCAACAGAACTGGTTGTGGGTTTAGAAAGCATAATGCTCGAGCTAAAGAAAATTCCACCAACCAAGAATTTGAATAAGAGCGGGATCGAATGCAACTTCAGCTCTCAAAGGCTCTTCGTTTTCTTCAGATGAGGCATAGGTTCGTGGTGGTTCGGTAAAATGCTGAGGACTCTCTAGTTTTACATTCTCCAGCTTCACCTTCACCTCCACCACTGACCCTGAGTCACGGGTGGACGCATCAGAATTTACTTCATAATTCCCTACAGAAGCCTCTGTTTCGTTTCTAACAGAAACAGAAGACTCCACAGAGTAAACAGACTCGTTCCTGGGTGAACACTCAGCCATAACACCAGATCCTGACTCCGACATATTAGATATGCTGTCACTGCAATCTGCGTCTTTAGGTTCCAACTCGTTTGAGTATTTCCGACACCACAATCTGTAGCATGTGATTCCTATATATAGATTGGTGCGTGGAAGGTTCCCCAGATCACGGCTCCGCATCATACTGCAAAAACAAGAAGATAAGTCAACAAAACTAATTGAAACAAGAAACAGTAGTACACCGCCCTTAGGGTGAATAAAAGGTTGAATATATGCAATTACATTGAAAGTAGAATAACTAAAAAAAATAAGCTACATAAATCCTGACACATCCTTAAAACCTAGTTCAAGAAGACATCATGAAAGTGTACCCAATTGCAGCATACTCGGCCTCCTTCTCCATACCATGGTCAAGTAAATGACAAATTTGTTCGAACCAAACCATGAGCCTCTCCTGTCCAAATGACAGTTAAACTCAAAGTCAGTCTCAAGCCTTTGAACAGTACTCAATCACAAACAACTACAAGTTCTTCTCCAATTCAATGTAAGTAGCTACAACACAATCCAGCTAAAGAATAAAAAAAAAAAAAAAAAAATCTAAAAGAGGGGACCTCTTTATACTGTTTACCAATCTTCCCAATCCAAGTATCATATATTCTTGCAATCTCCTCAACATTGTTTTTGTCAGGTTGCAAGTGACTCAGAATCTGTATTTGAGCCTGCAAGAAACAACACAAACCCGACAAAAGGAACATGTAAGAAACAGAAAGCAACAACAGCAAAGCACAAGTTCCTATCATCTTTGGAGAAGGGAACATGTAAGAAACAGACACGAACAACAAACAAAGCAAAAAAAAGAAAGAAAGAAAGAAAGAGAGAACCTCGTATTTGAGGCGGTTCATGGTAGGAGAGCCATCTCTCATAGTCCCTTGCATCAAAAGGCTAAGAACACCGCTTGCTTCTCTCCAGTTTCTCTGGCGAAGCAGCTCACTGAGGATCTTTGGCAACCTTTTGAGGTAATTGCTTCGGGTACTACTCCGCTCAAGAAGACTCAGAAGGTAAGACGGTTTCGCCACGCAGAGCATAGTCCTCTTGAACTTCCTATCTAGCACGTCATCCGAGCTACCCACGCGCCGCCGCTTATTCTCTTTGATTGTCATGTCCTCTACAATCTCACTCTTCACTTCCGTTTTCACCATTGCCTCATTCGAATCTTCGATTCAGTTCAAACACAAGGGAAAATTAGGGCTTCTCACCGCCGAATCGAGATTCAAACGACGGGAGTGGTTCCGGCCACAAACGAGCGATTCCCGCGACAAGTGTGTATAAAATAAATACACATGATAAACCCTAGGCTTAAATAAGATCCTCACTCATAATTGGGCCTTTCTAGTATAAGTTAGGCCCAATGCAGCTAAGACCAACCAAATTATAAGCTTAAACCGAAACTATGTCAACCTTTTCTCTTTTTTTTTCTTTTCTTAAACCGATATTGTGAAGATCTAACCCAAACTCTATTTTGGTTTCAATTCCGGCCTCCTGTTAAAAAGGAAACTGAACCGAAGCAATTCGATGTCGGTTTAATTTTGAGACTTATTCTTTATGTACTTATTCATCCGAACCGAAAACTAATAGATGTTTTTTAGTAGACTTCTAGATTTTGACCCGTAGAACATGCTTATTTTCATTTTATACAAACTAGAGGTTTATGTCAATAAGACTTATATTTATTTAATGGTAAACCTAAACATCAAAGTTTAACTATAGTCTTATATAAATTTGACAAATTATAGTGAAATGTATTGAAAGACTATATTTTTTTATTTAAAACACTATTATTTTATATCTGAGATTTAAGTATAGTTAAAGTCTCTATTAATCGTCTAGTAATCATGTTTAACTCTTTAATAAAATAACAAATACTCTATATTTTTTTATATATATATATTCTCTTATTTTATGTATCATATACTCTCTCCGTTTCATAATACTTGTCATTCTAGGCTTAATTTTTGTCACAAATTAAGTGTCGTTTAGAGTTTCGAAGCAAAATTTATTAGTTTTATATAATATTCTATTTTTCTATTGGTGATGTCAAAAAAAATTCTATTTTTCTGTTGGTTAAAAAGTGGTTCGATGTATAGGTAATTGTGTTTTTATCTTGAAAATATATAAAATGAAATGTTTTCTTAATTCGTGTGCAAAAACCTATAATAACAATTAAAGTGAAACGGAGTGAGTATTTGTTTAAACATACTTCCATTTATTATTTTAGAGTTAATTACTAAATAGCTAAGATGAAGTTGAAATAGTGGAAAGGAGATTAGAAATTATCTAAATTTATAAAACCTTCTAAAATTGCATCAATTTTTGATGCTCTAATCTAAATTGTTCTTTACACAAACTTACTGATAATGGATAAATGTATTTTATTTTTCAGTGGTGTAAAGTAATAAATTTAGTTTATTTTTTTACTGAATTTTATTTTTATTTATAAATATGATTATTTAAATTTTTGAACAAATTCAATACAATGTTTTTATTGAAGTACTGAAACGTTTTTATCTGGAAATTATCATATGAAATACACTCTAAGAATGCTAAAATTCGCTTACTAGTATAGAGTTATATGTTCTACACCCAACTTTTACATTTTAATTTGTTGCAAATATATTATGTATGCTCTTGTTTTCTTTTAAATGTTTTCCTTTGTTCTTTTTTTTGTAACATTAACTTAAAGGTTATTATTTTCGTAAGTGTGGTTTTTGCTATACATAGTGCACTATTTGATTTCTATTTGATTTGACATAATTGGCCTCTTTAAAATGTTAATTAGTAAAAGTCACATTACACAGCAACAACAATACATTGCTACTGACTTACCAAAACAGACCTGTGTCTACTTTTAGGATCTTCCAAACTTAGTTTTTGTCTAGGAACTGTACTACTAATGAAACATAACGCAATATATTAGCAAAGATCTTGTAGTGGGACCGTAAGATGTCTATTAGAATGCTATAATCATTTTCAACAGCTTATAACTGTAAACTAAGAGAGAATCAGAAATTTGTGACATGGTACAATATAAGAATGCTACTACAATGCTTTAATCATCTTCTGAGTCAGTAGCAGTTATAAAAGACTTTTATCAGTCAGTCATTCATATATAAAACCGTTGTGAGACTCTTCAAATTTATATAACAAAAAGGAATGGTCAATGGTTAATGAAAGTCCGGATCCCCCACCTATAAACCAAGTAAGCATACATCTCTCGTGTTTCCTGGATTTAGAAAATGTTCAAGAAAAGAAAGAATTAAGAGAGAACCATCACGCTCTCCACCCATCCAAGAAGAGATCTGAATGAGGGGTGCATCGTAAGGAACATGTTCATTAATTCCAAATTTCTAGTGTTCTTCAGAGCTGTGGCAACACGCCTCAAGAATTTCAGAACTCCTTCTCTGGTTTTCTCATGGCAGTAGCTCAAAGCCGTTCTTATGTAATCTTGTGGTGTAGGTGGAATTCTTTGGATTTTATCCGTGTGGAAAGCAACTTGAATCTGGTGCAACAAAAAACAGAGTCTAGACTTCAGTAGATATTCAATAAAAGCCTTTGTAGAGTTCTTTGTTTGGTATACCTTTCTGTTGCAGATCTTCGTTGAGTTCTTGTTTATCAAAAGAGAAGTGTCCTCGTATATAACTGTGTCTAACCATCACGAATCCTGAAAACATTCTACCAAAACACATCAGTAAAACAAAGTCACAAAAAGTGTCGGACACTCGGAAGAGTTCTACAGACCTTTAAAACATGTGGAGCAAAGACTGACGAACAATTTACTTCAGAACATCGAAGACCTCTTCAGGAGTCTTGTTAAGTTGCAGTAGTTTCTTGAAAGTCTTTTCAATGCCAGATATTGGTGTTGTAGCCCTCAACTGAACATTAAAGATACATAGAATCAAAAGGAAGAAAAGATTTTGTAAGTTACTTTACCTTGAACTGGGACCATTTTAGATGTGTTATGAGATAAGTACATAAAAACAAAGCAGTGATTATTTCGACGATCCAAAAGTGATGCTATATTACTTCAGAACAGATCATGCCTGCTCAGCTCTACTTATGATTTGGTTGGTGTCGTTCATCATCCCAAACTCAGCACTCAATAGATGAGAACATGGAAACATGATTTTTTTTTTTGTCACCAGCCTTAAGTGGCCAAAACATCTACAATAATGTTATGGAGAGTAGAGAAACATGGTCAAATATAAAAATCAACATGCAGATAGACATATTAAGGTGGAGAAGATTTTATAAATAAAACATATTACCATAGAGGTCACCCCTAAAACCACAATTAGCTTGGAAATCATCATGTGTGTGGAACCTGAATCTGTCTAGTGCAAAAGAGAGGCGGATTTCGTCAAGAAAAGAACAGAGTAGTGTCGGGAAAGAAGAAATCTCCTTACTTTTGGCAGTGTAAAAATTCTAAAGTATGTAAGTTGTTCCTGCTTTGAGATGTGGCAGGTATATTGGAGCAAGAGTAGTGAGGAACTTTGCATGATTGCATCACAGTATCCTGCTGGTGTAGAAATCAATCGCGCTTAGGGAGACTAGTTTAAACTACTATGGAAGGAAAGTTGCAGATAAGAACTCATACCTCATCATCAGTGAGGAGGAGCTTTAACCCAATAAATGTTTCACCTTTAGAAAATTTTCTTGCCTCCTAGAACTGAATTCGAAGCTCTGACTTAGCTGGTCCTGGTTGAGACGTCGTTGAAATAGAAGGCAAATGGGCATGGGTGTAGCGTCGCTAGATTAGATTTTAATTTAGGATGGATTAAGGTTTAGAGATAGGGCATTATATAGGAGAAGGATCAAGAGGGGTGGAAAGAAACACTCAAGAATGGTTATAAGATTATCACTGATTCAGACATTGGAGAAGATGAAGGGAAGAGTTGGAGGAGGAGATACTCACGAAAAAGTGAAACTAAACAGGTTTCTCTACCTGGGATGATGTGGGCCGACTGGTATTTTAATAGAGCTCATACGAAAGTTCACTCTATTTCAGTCATGGTGACGTGTCAAAATCAAGTCTGCGTATTGGTTGATTATTTTTACCTACTTAGATAGTCTACCCAAGATTCATATGTCCCTTTTATTTATGGTTTGATATTAGATTTACATGATTAATGGTATATAATTTTCATATTTACCATATTGCTAATAGTTTAATATAATATTTTCAAACACAAAAATTTCTAGTTTGCATGCAGTAATTTAATTTATTATTTCAAAATATAAGTAATCTATACTATTAAAAGTGAAGACACATTTAAAAAATCGACTGATGGAAGTTGTATGCACCCTCATTAATGGTATTTTGGTAATTTATTTTTTGGGCTTACATCTATCACATATTACATATACTCGATTTATTATCTCTTCTCATTAATTACTCTAACCATATTCTATGCTATATTTCATACATTTATATTGTGTTATAGACCTTATATTACACGATTTCAATCTATAGATTTCCAACATTATAATTTTTCTGGTTGACATTTTTTGGTATATTCATCATATATCGATGATATGATGCAATATTTCATATATTAATATTTTTCATATAGTTGTACTACACCTTATATTTCAAAGACTATATGATATAAACTCATACTACACTTTATATTACATATATTAAGATTTTGTTATCGTTGTAGACATTTGTTAATGTATTATATAATATATTGTCTATATCGACATTTTCATGAGTTTTGCAGACTATATCAAACATTTTTTAATGTCTCACTACTTCTATCATTTATTTCATACCTCAAAACCATTTCAAATATAAGGAAAATGGAGAATTTATTCAAATGTCCTTCATTTCCTATTTTTTCTCCATTTCAAGACATTTGAGAATGGAGTATCCATACAAATGTCATTCATTTCATGTTTTTCTTCATATGTCGATATATCATCATTCTCATGGTGACATTTAATGGACGAGATACGTTTTGTTAAGAAAATATTGCAAAACTAATTTCTATAATTATCTTCCTACTAAAATAAATAAATTGTTTCATCTACAAGTTTATAGATTAACCACAATCAATATCGTGGTTAGTTATTCTTTGGTTGGATTCCATAAATTTTGGTAACTTACCGTAGTTGAATTACCATTAACTGTTAAACTTTAAACTTCCTATCTAATTCAAAATATCTTCAAGAAATATTCTTTATTCCTCGAAAGTGATATTTTTTAAAATCGTCTAAATATTTTGCCCTACATTTGCGTAACCTAAATGTATATCGTCTCTACCTAAATATAGCCTCTCTTAACCAATATATTCATCATTCCTTGAAAACCCTAAAACAAAAATGGCAAATAATTTGAAGTGTTCTTTCTTGAGCGATATAAAACCGAGGAAGACTGCATGTCGCATCCAAGTCAAAATCCTTCATACATGGAGACATTTCATGAAAGACACAGGGAGACCATGGAACTAATCCTTTGTGATCCAAATGTAAGTTTATCGTTTTATATAGATTTATGATTTAGATATCTTTATTTCGTAAAACTTTAACCTAAATGATAATGTATTTTTTTTTTGTTTATATAGGGAACTAAGATCCATACCTCGTGTAACAAGACATACATTTCTGAATTGGAAAAACATATTCGTGTTGGAGTATGGAGGAACATTGATCGTTTCAGTGTATCTACCGCTGGTGGAGCATACAGATCAACTCAACATAAGTATCGCATAGCTTTTAATGGCACCACTGAAATCACCGATTCTACACACTGTGATGACAACATGTTTCTTGATCTTGTTGATTTAAAAACCATAGAAAGTATCACAGATAAAAACTTCCTTATTGGTCAGTTTTCTCCCATTTTTATAAATTATCTCCATTGTTGTGTATCTATCTAACACGAGTATATTTTTATTTAGATGTTATTAGACAAGTTCCAGACTTGAGTGATCTGGAAACCATAGGGTGTAGTGGTGGGAAACAAAGGAATAAGTTGGATTTTAGTCTCGTGGACATTTCGTAAGTTTTATATATTTAATATAAAAGATACAAGCCTATAAACATATTAATTTATAACTTGACATGCAATTCTATTAGTGGTCAGAGATTAGCTTGCTGCCTTTGGGGTAAATTTGCTGAGAATCTTTATACAGCTAGCCAAGAAACAGAAGGCATGATGATATGTCTTCTACGATTTACTAAGATTGGGCAATATAGATGTATTCTTTGAAAATGAAAACTTTGTTTCGATTTTGTAGTAAATGACCATTGTTTATATAGTTGGAAATATGTTTCCACTAACTCAATGTTTTGATCATTCCTTCATTTTTCTGTTTTTTGTCAAAAAAAATTACTCAAATACTTATGATTTATTTTTGGTTATTGGTGAGGTTCAAATCTCAAATGCTTATGATGTAAGTAGGGTTGGGAATCTGAGTCATCACCCGCGGGTCCCGCCCTGTTTAACCAGCTGCGGGGCGGATGCTGATCGAACAATTTGAAAAAATTAATTGGCGGGTGCGGGTTATGAGTATTTTATGCGGGGCGAGTGCGGGTTGGTGGATTTTGAATCGCAGATCCCCGCCAACCCGCAATTTTTTTTATTTTTTTTTTTTAATTGGGGTTTTTTGTTAGAAAATTTTTTTTTGGTAAAAATAAATAAATATTATTAAAATATATAATTTTTATTATAAATATATTATTTTTTAATAAAATAAAATTAAATAATTATCTTTTAAAAAAGTATAATCCGTGGGTACTGCGGGTTACCCACAAAATTAAGCGGGGCGGGTGCAGATATAAATTTATACGTTCGTGGGTTGTGCGGATCAGATTTTTTGACAAAAAACAAATTAAAACCCGCGGGTTGGCGGGTCAGTGGGGCGGGTTTGATCCGCAACCTAGAGATGTTTGTTAATCCTGGAATACCAGAGGAAGATGAATTTAAACAACGGTGTTTATCTACTTCAATAAAAATGTTCTCACTTTATAATAGTATAGATTAAATTATAAAATTATTTATATTTGCAGATGTAATGATGATTCTCAAGCGTTAACTCTGGCTGAATCAAACAAGAACAAGCTTGAGTTGCAGATAAAGCGAGATAAATGCATGCATTATCCTCAAAAGAATCTTCAGGAGTTACTTGAAACATCTGAGGTATTGCATTTTCAAAAACTATACTAATATGGAAGTTGACATCTCTTTGACTGTTTATTTATGGATTTATCGTTTTTTTAGGAAAAACTATGTAGGTTGTTGCGATAATTTATGTCATTGATACAGATTGGGGATGATATTATTTTGGGTGTTTAAGTTGTAACAACAAGAAGATTTATCCACATTTCAGAACCGTTAGAAATCCAACCAATTTTGGTTTTAGGCCTGTTCAATAGTATTGATTTTTCAAATTTGCTATGGGCCATGGACCCATCCAATTTTAGTTTCAATTTAATATGTGTTTTAATTCTTCGTACTCTTATAACACTCAATTTTCTGTTTCTCAGTTAAATCAAAAACTGACTCGATTATGCAAAACTCAATGAAAAGACCTTACTAAAAGGTTAAATATACATTAAATTTCACATATAATAGAAATCGAATCATTTGATACATTTTGTTACAACCAAAACTATCATATATAAAACTATCATATAGTAGAAATTGAATCATTTAATACATTTTGTTACAACCAAAACAAAACCCGCGCTTCTCAAGCGCGGGTCAAAATCTAGTACTTTTATTAAAACATGAACACTAACTAAAACATTACATTATTTGATATTTACAACAATTTTGGTCAATTTAATATTAACTTAGATATTAATTTTCTTAAGATTGTATTTGTATTTTAGGTTTTGGTCATACATATATGTTAACATAATTATTTGTATGAATTAAATCTTTGACTGAATAACCTATATTAAATATAATTTATAAAACTTTTGCTTCATTTAAATTATTAAGCTGAATGTTGTAATGCACTGTGTTTGTTTTTGTTCTTTTAAACTTAAATTTTCTATTTATTTTCTATGATTTTTGAAGTTTCTTATATTGTCTATTGCTGATTTAGACGGTTACTATCCCAAATTTTAGATTATTTACAATGAATTATTCAATGCCAAAACTTTTATTCGCAATTCTTCATCTACCATACATCAAGTTATACAATTAACACTTAAATCTATAACTACATTTGATAATAAACACGATATAAATAAAAATATTCACATGAATGATATTTTTCAGTCATTCATCTGTCATATTTGTTAATGACATAATTGATACAATACCTATTGCACTATCAAAATTGCACACAATAAAACAAAAACAATTAAATTAATGAATAATATATGAATATGGTCTATATAAAAATGAGCTTGATTATATTTTTGTAAAACAAAGCACTCATATACTTCTATTATTGAAATATAAAATTAAACATCTCTTATATATTAAAAGAGCAGCATTTTAATAAATGTGTTCACACCATAATTGACACGTGTCGGTCTCACAATCATTTTGCAATAAATGTGTTCACACACTAATTTTTTAAATTTATTATTTAATGTGTTTATACACTATTTTTTTAGTTAATTCATTTTTCCTATATTTTTAGCTTTTGTATTAATAAATTAAAATTTTCTACGTGAAACTAATGAATAATATCTTTATTGTAAAAACATTACAAAATTATTAAGATTCGCATCAACTAAAATGTTGCGATGAAAATTTTTGTAGAAATTGAAAGTTTCGTACCTTGCAGAAGTTGGTCATGGTTGAGGCTTTGGTACACTATAACAACAAATAATGTGATTGATTATGAATTAAATAAGCTGAGGTGAAAATCACCACATGTAAAGTTGGATCTTTAGTTTAGTCAAATATTAACATTTTTATAAAGTTTTAATATCAGACCAAAAATTTGAAACAAAATCAAATTGGTAGTAAAAAATCAGAAATCAGAAAATATTTTTAAAACAAAAAAAAATCACAAAATCCATTCAAAACAGAATTCAGGTATCAAGTGAAGATGTCACTTTATAATATAAATTATTTTTATTTTTTACGGGTATAGTTTTATTTTCTTCATATGAAAAAATGTTATTAATTTCTAGGTTTGTTATATTTTTACTTAATTTTATTTAAGAATTTACTATCATGTGTTATTTTGAACAAAAATGTTTTAAATCTTAATTAACGGTATATTCATATATTTATCATCACATTTATATACTTTTACATATACATATATGTACACATTGACATGAACGACTATATAACTAAATATTCACCACAAGTGAGAATTTTAATTCTTACTGAAGTTAAAAAAAAATTAATGTTTTTTTTTCACTATCACTCAAACTGTAGTGAAATGTTTTATGTTAATATTTTTTTTTTCAAATATTATTTAGATTTTATTTGATTTTACATGTCTTTAGTAATTATAATAGGAAACTATTAGTTCGAAATCAAAAATATCTAAAATTTATATAAAACGAAACCAAACCAATAACAATAGTTTTTGGTTATCATTGAAAAATCAAAACATCAAACATTTAAACCAAACAAACCAAAATAAATATAGATTTAAATGATAGTTATACTTTAGGAGATTAAAAAAAACGTAAAATTGAACCAATATTCATGCTAAACAGATATAATATCATTTTATCTTAAAAGTAACAAACGTAATACTCTCATTCCGCGCAAGGCGCGGGTTGTTACCTAGTGCTATTATATTTAATAACATAACTACATGCATTTTTAAAATTTCATTTGTAGACTGATTATTCATATTTTTGTCATTAATATAAATAGACCGATCATTTATATTGATAGCATAGTTTCAACAGTGTGGTATAAAACTTTCAATTAAAAAATCTTAGATTTTAGAGAGCAAAGATTTTTGTTTTATTGTCGGCGCCTATCTTCTAAGATCAAGTGGTAGTCGGGTCTAAGTCGTTCTGAATAGACGCTATGTCCAACTGGGTCTGATCTATATGGAAAAAGAGTGTTACTACATCTCGCCCCCTTTGCGAGAGAATCTGCACGCAAATTTCTATTCCTGGATATGTGGGCGATGCTGAACTCAGCAAATCCGTACTTTAGAAGTCGGAACGAAGCTAACTCAGGTGCAAAGGGTCGGATGGAGTAGCGATCATGCTCACCAGGTGAGAAATCTGTCTCCATATAAATCGCTTGCAATGTAACTCTCGTAAAAAAACCATCGCCCATATGAGGCCTTCCATCTCTGCATGGAGGGCTGAAGTGCTTTTTCGACATCCTTGTAGTCCATTTTTTCGATTCCCATTAAGTCCTTGTAGCACCACCCTAGTCCACTGACCGTGCCATCTTCGATCCATGACGCATCGATTTGACGCATCTCGACTCTCCTTTTGGACAACCAAGAACAAATATTTAATTGAAAAAATATTAGTCAAACTAATATCACAAATTCAATACAAAATAATACATGTTTAATATAATTACATAATTAATTAGATATTTAGAAAGGTTGATTTTAGTAAAAATGAATTAAACCTTTATATTTGAAATAATTACGAAATTAATTAAATATTTAAAAGGTTTGTTTAAGTGAAAAACAAAATATACATTTATATTTAAAAGATACAAAATTAATTATATATTTTTTTTAAAAAAATTGTTTTAATGAAAAATGAAACATATATATTTATATTGTAAATAAAAAGATATGAAAAGATTTTGTTTAGATGTAAATCAGAGAAAATATAAGAATATCTATTTGGTTTTTCTTAGAATAATTAAAATATTTCAAATATGTATAGAAAACATTATTTAAATAAGTTTCTAAGGTATTGGCCAAATAGAAAAATAACACATGAAATAAGTCATGATTTTTCTTTTAATATATTGGATATCTTTTAGAGATTTATTTTGAATTGATGAAAATAGCGCATATACCAAATTCTACTCGTGTCAATGATTTTTTTAAAAATACAGATAAACTAGATGATAATCAGCGCCATACGCGGAGTGAGCTTTTAAAAAATATATTGTATTTGAATACATATTTTGTTATCAATAATATTTTTTTACATTTGATTAGGGATGGTAATTCAGGTATCATTTGGTTTAGATATTTGCGGGTTTGGTTAAATTTTTTGCAGGTTCGGTTTGGGTTTAGGTTCACATAACCCATTTATTTTTTTAAAAAGATTAAAGTTCATATATACTTTAAATTTTTCAAAATCTAAAATTTAAAATAATATATAACATATAAATTTGAAAAATGAATGCCAAAATACTTAAACTTAACAAACAAATTGGTTTATCTTAAATATTTAGACAAAAAATCAATAAATATTTCAAGTATTTTTGGTATTTGGAATATTAGCTATTTTAAAAATGTACATTTAACTATTTTATATATTTCTAACTATTTTGGAAAAATTTAAAACATCTCATGTATTTCTATATTCTTAGATGTTAAATTTAAATATATTTAAGTATATAAATTTTGTTCGAGTACACTCGGATACCTAAAATATTTTGATTCAATTTTGGTTCTCTAGATACCAAAATATTGAATCCATTTGGATATCTAACCAATATTGGCTAAAGATTTGTACTACCTTTGTATTAGATTTGGATCGGTTGTTTGGATTCATGTTTTTTGTCTAATCGTATATTTTTTTATTGAAACAAAAATTTAAACGAAAGGGATGATGGTTCATATTGATTTTGGGTATGCAACAATTTTTAAAGAAAAACACACTCTATTATGTACGTGATCCATTTAGTTAATCATTAAAAACTGTTTAAGACACATTAAAAATGATTAGCTGAACTAAGAAATGTTACCATTAATTTCTTTTAATAATATAAAATTAAATAAAAAGTAAAGAGGATAAAAAGTTGTTTTCAAATCTTTATTATTCATAATCATTAATTAAGATATATATGTTAATCATATTAAGTAATTCCGTATCTTTTATTTAAGGAAATAATAGTGAATATTCTTTTGTACACTACTAAGTAAATATGATAGTTTAATAAAAAATATAACATATGTTTAGTTGAACCAACATATTTCTTTAAGAGTTCCGCAACCATTCTCATTGTGACACGTGGCTACAAAAAAATGTTGTAATGCTCTAGAATTAATATATAGGGGATATCCGCGCACTTGCGCGGGATGAGAATTATATATATAAATTATTTTATCTTTTATTCTTTATTTTGTGTTCTTTTATTTATAAAATAATAAATATATATATATATATTGAATATTTTAAAAATCTGTAACTATTATATATACAATTTGTTTTGCGAACACTTAAATAAAATAATCATATTTGTTTATTTACAATCACTTTATATAAGTAAATCTAATTAATAAATGATAACAACACATATATATATATAATTTGTAATTTGAATATCTAATAAATGAAACTTCACACTTACATGGTTTTATGATCATTTGTGTATTTTTACAATAAAAATTTTAAAATATTGATAACATCATTTTTAATGTGAGAAATTTAATATTTATAGTAATTTATCATCATTTAATTTTTTTTTTAAAGTTTGTCATTAAAGTATTGAGTTCTCGATACTAAATATTTATGCATTTTTAGTTTAATTTAAATATCACTAAATATATATATATATGTGTGTGTGTATAAATCTACTTTAAATATCTATTAAATGAAATTTCTTACTCATTAATTATATAATTGTTTATATCGTGCTCAAAAATATTATATGTGAAATTTTTAATTTTTTTTTACTAATTTATAGTCATTTTTAAAAATTCAAAACATAACATATATAAAAAATCTATTTTTTTTTGCTATATAGCTAATGTTATTGTTTAATTATTTAGACAATATAAATTTAACCAAAAGAGTAGAGGGTATACAATTTTTTATCGGGATTTTTGCAAATTTGACTCAAAACTCAAAGTCAAACACAAAACTAACCTTTCTTGTTTTTTGATTTTTGATTTGTCTTATTCACCCCATCTGTTCACATTATTTACGAAAATGCCATTACACTTTTTTCTTTTCTTTTTTTTGAAAATTATTTTTTTACTCTCTCAACCTCATCATCTTCAAGTATTTACAAGATTGACATTGCCATCAATACCCTAACTACCATGAACAACCAGTTTGAAGCTCTTAATGCAC
>CAKOAT010355154.1:302969-460953 GCA_932364175.1 Eruca vesicaria subsp. sativa
TTTCACTCATCTATGCTGAAAACAACTAACTTTTGTTATATCTTAATTTATATCTCTTAAGACATATGTTAATTACATAATCCCAATTTTTCATTTATCAAGATATTTATTACAGAATTTTTAAATTATTTTTAAGAAAAACTGTCCCAGACGACTTTAAATTAAGTCGTCTGGACGACTTTAAGTTAAGTCGTCTGGATGACTTTAAGTTAAGTCGTCTGGACGACTTTAAGTTAAGTCATCTGGGCAGACGACTTACGAGGGCTAGAAACGTAAAAAAAAATACCATTTTTTTGTTTGTTCACAAGGGGTTGGTTGTAATTTCAATAGCCTTTAAAGTTACTTTTGCATTTGATTCAAGTTTGGGTTTATTTTTGCATTTCAAATCAAGTTTTGAGTCATATTTGGCAATTTTCCCTTTTTTATCAAATTTTTCATATTCAAATTATTAGTTATCATATATATATTTTAACCATATTAGATAATTTCGTAAATTTTATTTAAGGAAATAATAATTAGCATTAATAATAGTTTTATATTTAGTTTAATAAAAAGTATATAATATGTTTATATGGACCAATATTTTTTCTAATAAATTTGAGAAACATTCTTATGAGGATATGTGGCTATCAAAATATGTTGTCATATTTCTCAATTAATATATAGGGGATTATTATGTGGTGTTTGTAATATTTTTAGGAGCGATTTATATTGGTTATATATTACTGGTTAACCGAATAAAATAGATGGTGTTGACAAAAGAGAAATAGATTTATTTCGTCATTGGAAGACAAGAGGATAGAGGGAAAATGGTTTCCCATCAGCCATTTGTCCTGATAAACATTTTTTTGTTTTGCAATCACATTTACACTTTCATTATATTTTAAAAAATTAGAACAGGCATGTTCTGAGTCAGACTGTGACTACGCCCTTGCAATCGGGTTAATACATGTGTCAGCCGCCTAATCAAATATAAAATAACGACTAACGACCGGGTCTTGCAAAATATTCAGTTCCTAAATTGCCTTTACCTACTTCTTTCTTTTAGCATCGCGTACTACACAACAAATTTTTAAAACCGACCCTAAAAATTGTTGGTTTAACGGTCAAAGCAAATTTAATTCTTGACTTTTTTCATATAGATATTTTTGAAAACTAGAACCGGCATATTCTATGATTCCAGGTTTTAAATTCATAAAAAATACGGCTAAAATGAAGACAACCATATATTTTATCATATTTTGAGGTCATGTGTTGTTTTATTAGATTAAACTTTTATAGGAAAATAATGGAAAAAAAATGTTGAATAATTCAAATGTTGAATTTGAGGAAGGCCATTAATGTAGGTACAAGACTTTTATTTTGTCAATAAATACTTTGTTATCTTCTTTTTGAGCTGGATAAATATTATACAAATATTTTTATTAAATTAAATGACGTTATTACACCAACTAAATATGTTTATTTTTATTAAATTCTGTATGTATAAGGAAACAAATACGGTAAATAAAACGAAAATGGTATGGTTAAAATGGTAAGAAGACTTTGCTCTATTCATCTTTCTTCCTTACTCCCCCACACGATTTATACACACATAAGACACAACCATATCTTCTGTAATAAAAGCTCGGATTATATATATACATACGTGTATATGTGTATACATTACATACTCATCCACACAAACCCTTTTAACTGATATATCTCCATGAACGTTGTCCTTTGATCTTCTTTTCATCATCATGAAATTCAGATCTCTCTTCTCTCTCCTCTTCCTTGTGCTCTTCACCTCTTCTGCTTACGCTCGGTTCGTCGCTGTGCAGCCATCTTCCACAGTTCTTATCTCGGATGGAATCGACGGCGGAAGTCTCGACTCAGGATCGATCATCAAGACGGTGGTCTCGGCTGAGGAGAAAGAGGAGGCTTGTGAACAGACGTATGGGTTCATGCCGTGTACTAAGACGGCGCTTGGGAACGTGTTTTTGATTTTGGTTTATGGGTTCCTCATGTTCACGGCGGCGACGTATCTCTCCGCCGGAAGTGAGCTTTTGCTCGAGATCCTGGGACCTGGTATCGTCGGTGGTTTGTTTCTTCCCATGCTCGGAGCTCTTCCTGATGCTATGCTTATTATGGGTAGGTGAAAAGGTTGACTCTTTCTTATAAATGGTGAATCTTTGTTAGTGATTGATGATGATGATTCTTTATTGTTACTGTTTGAGTTTTGAGAAATAAAATGTGAATCATGTTGTTAGTGATGATGATGCTTTGATGGTAACTAATCAACTCATGTCTTGTCTTTTTGTGTCAATAGATTGTTTGTGTTTTTTTTGTAAAGTTTCGTTTTTATTATTATTCTTGATGGGGTCTCTTGAATTGTATTTATGTGTTTGGTTTTATTTGCAGTGTCTGGACTCTCTGGAGATGCAGCAACTGCACAAAGCCAAGTATCCGTGGGAATGGGTTTGCTTGCTGGCTCTACCGTTATGCTTCTCACTGTTATCTGGGGTACTTGCACTGTTGTTGGCAAGTGTGACCTTCGTGATACCATTGCTGTTAACAATCAAGACACCAAAGGCTTCCATCTTAAAGGTAACAAGAAACTAACCTATGTCTCTTGTGACATACAAAAGGTGAAATGCTGATAACTGTTGTTTTGTTTCTGTGTCTATAGATTCTGGTGTAACGGTTGATGTTTGGACCAGCTATGCTGCAAGAATAATGGCTATTTCAGTTATTCCGTTCGTCATTGTCCAGCTTCCACAAATGTTGAACTCAACGTCTGGAAGACATTTGGCCGTGTTGGTTGCTCTCATCCTCTCGGTTCTAATGTTGATCTCTTACTGTGTATATCAGGTACATAGCCACTAGACTGGTGTCTCTTTGTTATTTTTGCATTCTCCATCTTGTTTATGAGCTTTTTCTTTCTTGTGTGTGATTATGTATATAGGTGTTCCAACCATGGATCCAAAGGAGACGTCTTGCTTTTGCAAAGCACAAGCATGTTATATCAGGAATCTTAAAGCACTTGAAACAACATGCTTTGGGAAGGCTTCTTGACGATGAAGGCCAGCCTGATGAACATGTCATTCGAAAGTTTGTCAAATTTTATTTTACCACTTTTGTAAAGTTTCACCATGTGCTTTAAAGCTAATCTGTTTGTTTATTAGGTTGTTTGAGACAATTGATGCAAACAAGGACGGACGCTTATCAGCTACTGAGCTTAAGGCGCTTATCATTGGTATCAGCTTTGAGGATATAGATTTTGACAAGGACGATGCTGTGGGAAGAGTTCTCCAAGATTTTGATAAGACTCTTGATGAGGAAGTTGATCAAGAAGAGTTTGTCCGTGGGATTAAGCATTGGCTTATCCAGGCAATGGGAGCTTCTGGTCATTCTGGTCCTGATGCTGGTCCTAGGACAATGAAGTTCCTTGACCATTTCCATGTGGTAAGTGAATACCATTTTTTTAGCACACTAGAGTCACTAGGCCTCTCTGGAGTTAACACAATTGTTTTTGTTTTGCAGCAAACAAAGAGAGAGCATGCTCTGTTGGGAGACAATGAAAATGGTGAGAATGATGAGGAGTCTGGTGAGGTCGCAGACCCAAAATGGATCACCTTTAAAGCAGCTTTACTGCTGCTGCTAGGAGCAGCCATTGCTGCTGCATTTGCTGATCCTTTAGTGGACACAGTTAACAACTTCTCAGCAGCCACAGGGATCCCATCTTTCTTCATTTCCTTCATCGCTTTGCCTCTAGCCACCAACTCAAGTGAAGCAGTCTCTGCCATCATCTTTGCCTCCCGCAAGAAGATCAGAACAGCCTCCTTAACTTTCTCCGAGGTCCGTTTATTCTGTTATGAACCATCTTCTTTGTCTCATTATTCTTGTTACTAAAACCATCTTTCATGGTGGGTGTGTGTGTCACAGCTATGTGGTGGAGTGACAATGAACAACATTTTGTGTCTCTCGGTGTTCTTAGCAATCGTCTACGTTCGAGGACTGACGTGGAATTTCTCATCAGAAGTGTTGGTGATTCTCATTGTTTGTTTGGTGATGGGAAGTTTTGCTAGCTTCCGCACAACTTATCCTCTGTGGACATGTTTCATAGCATACCTCCTNTTTTTTTTTTTTTTTTTTTTTTTTTTTTTTTTTTTTTTTTTTTTTTTTTTTTTTTTTTTTTTTTTTTATGTTATGGAGAGTGTAAAAAACTCAAGTTACATTTCTGAGATTTGTCAGTGTTGATGTGTTTGAAACACTGTTATTAAAGCTTCTTTCTGTTTCTTCACAAAAAAAATATTTCTGTTTCTTCAGCATCTATTCTTCTCCTTTCCCTTTATATTGTATACTCGTGGATGTTAAAGTTCTATTGTTTCTTCGACACTACTGCAAAAAAAGAAAATATAAACCACTTCACTTGTAATATCTATCATCAGAGGCTGACGTTCATTAACTTTTGGAGGCAAAACATCTAATGATTAGCTCTCTGAACTCTCGGGTTATGGACGAATGAACCGAGCAAAAAGTATCAGTAACAAATAACAACTAATTTTATGTTCATATCGATCTGTTACGGGTATCTGTATTTAATATTGGGTATACGCCTGGGCATTTTAACCTGGACCTGAAAACCCGACCTGGAATCGACCTGGAACCGATTCGAAAATATCTGATCAGAAACCGAACCGTAAATTTATAAGTACCTATTTGGTCTAAATTTCTTTTACCCGAAAGAACTGGAACCGAAAAGAACCGATCCAAACCCGAACCGAAAATTTTTAAATATCCATTGGGTCTAAATGTTTAAGACCCGAAAAATCCGGACCCGTAAGGAACCGGCCTGACCCGAAGACCCGAACGCCCAGACCTAATTGGGTAGACGTAGACCTCATACAATGACACATCGATGTATTATTTCATTGTAAATCACAGTATATTGTCAAGCTCCCGTAGCTCAGTTGGTTAGAGCGATGGTCTTATGAGCCGAAGGTCGCGGGTTCGAGCCCCGCCGGGAGCAAAATGAGATATTTTTTACTTTTAGAAATTTGATAATTAAAAAAGCTGTCGCCTTTTATTGGATTCATGCTTTCACTCGTTTATTTAATTATTTATTATGGCTGAAATTTAATTTTATTATGTCCACTACTTCCATCTCATTTTCATTTCCACTTGATATTTTTTACTTTTAGAAATTTGATAATTAAAAAAGGGGGCAATTTGCACAATATTCATAGTAAACACGAAAATGAAGTATATACACATAACAATTTGATTTGAAAATTTGCACTGGTTTTGGACTATTTTGTCCTTTCACGCGCATGTGCGTCGGTTTGAGGCAAGTGAGCAGAAATATTGTAACACACATCTAACACTATTCAGACCTATATGCACATATATCACGTACTATAGCAGGAAGATAAAGTGAAAGCCAAAAACTATACTACAAATGAGTTCGTTTAGTAGAAGAAGAGAAAGACCAAATAATGATTATATGATTATAATGATTATATGGATTTGAGGACAGTTTATGGGGGAGTAAAACATAAGTTGGATACTATAGCCTTTATAGTACAGAAAAAAATGTGGCATATTAATATATGGTTAGTTGGTAAAATCACAAATATAGTGTAAAGAACTTGTTACTATATTATATGCCATATAGTATAATTCATATACAATCAAAATTTGAAATGGACCACATATTACTATATTATATGCCATATAGTATAATTCATGTAGAACAAAACATCATATGATTCTATACTATACACAACTAGTATAGTATAGTCGAATGGAAACAAAGAACATGTTTATTTGATTATGTTATGTACAAGAAGTAACCACACTGAAGTTTATCGGTTGCGACAATGTGTTAACTGCCGCCATAAGAAACAAAGTCTATAATAAGTAAAATTATAGAGGTCCCAAATTGTGAAATCTAATATAAAATGGGATATAAACTAAATGTTGCGTATGCCAGTTGCCATTTATACTATATTAAAAATGTAATAATATAGTAATGAAAGTTGTTTGCTATGTCACAATACAAACATAGTTCATTGTTGCATAAAATACATAAAAGACTAATAACTAAAAAAACGTTACTATACTATACAACATATATTATAGTCATTCAATAGAGAGATACAACGCGAATGTTTAGTTCGATGAAAGCAGGAATACATAATAGAACATATCTCTGACATGGTGTTGATGCGTAGTATAAACATGACTCAAATTAGAAAACTAAGTAGAAGGAGAAAATCATTAAACCGGGATGAGAGAGGAAGAGGAGGAGTGTTGTGGAAGTAATTGAAGTGAAGTGAGAGACGAGGTAGTGGTGGTGGTGTTGGTGGAGGAGGGGGAAGAGGAGATGCTGGTGGAAGTGATTATTGAAGCGGAGTGAGAGAGGAGAAAGAGAGGGAGGAGGAGGTGGTGATAGAGGAGGAGAGAGGAAGTGATTGAGTGAAAGAAGAGGAGGAGGTGTTGGTGTAAATGATTGAAGCGGATTGAGAGAGGTTGAGGAAGATGATGAGAAAGAAGTGTTGGTGAGAGTGAATAAAATGGAGTGAGATAGGAGGAGGAGGAGGATGAAGAGGAAGACGTGGTGGTGGTATTGGTGGTGGAGATTCTAAGAAACTATACTATTATATGTATATATAATATAGTATGGTAAGCTGAGAAAAAGAAATGATTTTCTTTCACGCGCAAATGAAGGATAATATAAGGATTAACGAGAAAAAGGTAACCTTAGCCTAACCATGACGTTACTATGGTTATCCATTGTTTTTGTTGGGTTACTATGAATATTGGGCCAAATTTCCCTTAAAAAAGCTGTCGCCTTTTATTGGATTCATGCTTTCACTCGTTTATTTAATTATTTATTATGGCTGAAATTTAATTTTATTATGTCCACTACTTCCATCTCATTTTCATTTCCACTTGTATGTGAAGGGCATTCTTTTATAGAGGTTTTCTCGTAGGGTAATTCTCTCAAATAATTTTTTTTTAAAGTTTTTTTCACAAAAATAAACTTCAAAAACTAAAATGACCAAAATAACATTTTTTGAAAATTTTAAGTTTATTTATTTAGTAAAATTTGAAATTCTATCCCCAAAATCTCATTCCTAAAGTCTAAACAAAAATGTATAGGATTAATTAACAGAAAAGGTATAAATGTATATTTATTTATTTTAATAAAATATTTAAATTTATTTTGATCATTTTTATTTTTAAAATATATATTTGTAACAAACAAAATTAGATCTATCGTAGAGAATTTATCTTTTCCATGACATCTACATATCAATAATCTATATTATAATAAAAAAGTTTTGTTACCTCCTATGTACATGTTAGCATTAATGTGAGCTCCATTTTTATTTTTATTTTCCTATCGGGTTGGTCTTAATGGATCACTAGCTTTTGATCCGCGCACCCGCGCGGATGTATGATGTGATAATATGTTTTTGCATGTTTTAAAAACGTTGATGTTATTGTTTCATTTTATTGAGACTATACATTGATGTATCATGTTTATTTTTTTGAGTGTGAATTTTTAAAGTATGAGATTGTATTCTTCTTATATTGTATTGAGTTGTTTTACTTGGTAAACTAAACATAAAATTTATAATATCAAATAATTAAATTGAGATTTGAAAATTTTATTAATAAAAAATAGAAGTTTTGTCATTTCAAAGTTTTTTAAAATAGTTGTTTATATAGCTTGAGATTTAAAAGTTTTATTAAATAAGAAAACATAAATGTTATCATTTAAAACAATGGCATTTAAATTACTGTTTATGTAGCTTTTAGAAAAAAGAATATTGATAGTAACTATATAACCAATTAGAAAAGTAACCGCGTAAAAACAATCTATCTAGTATATCTTCAGTAATAAAATTGACAAAGGGTAATTAATGTGGACCATTATAATTATGATTTTAAAAGATGAATAATTTGTAACCCAAAAAAAATGTTAAACTAAAACCCAAATCAAAGCCCATATTTTTTTTCCGGAAAGAAAACAAAAACATGTCTTTGTTTTAAGCACTTTGGTTTTCCCGTAGAAAATACTTTTTCCTCTACAGAACTCTTTGTCGGTGCGTCTATTGATGTGGCGAGATCTAACTAAACGCCTTTGATTTCTTTCACAAGAAGGATGCCACAAGATAGATCTACTTATTTCTACTGCATATCATGGCATAAAGGTTTGAGTTTATAGATTTCCGTTTGATCTGTATTTGTTTCGATTAGTTGTCCTAATCTGTATTTTGTGTTATGATTTTTTTTTAAACATGATCATCTCAGATGTCGAATACAAAGACATTTATCTTTGATATATAGAGCCCGTACCCTGTATAATCTTCAAGTGAAAACCTTGTTGAATTTACCGGGTCAGAAACAGGGGAGGAGGAGGAGGAGGCGGAGCTTCAACGGTCAACTAAACGAAACTGAACCCTCTATCTGTCTTGGCCAGAAACTTGAACGGTCTATACATCACAAGGATCATGAATTCTTCCTATAACATCTGCGAGTCAAAAAGAGAAACATAGGTAATTGTGGTATCTCAACTTACACAACCTTTTTAACAATACACATATAATTGAAACTGAGATTACCGTGAGGAAAGCTGACTTTTTTGTTACCCTCTTTTCAATTTCTCCGTAGTTAGGAAGAGAGAGGAAAAATCTATCATCAACTAAATCTGACCTTGATACGATAGAGTCTTCTGCTATAACCATCTTGTATAATAGTTTAGATATTTACTTATTTTTTGGTTGGAAATTTGTACCCCATCAGGGGTTTAGGGTTTCTTCTTCTCTTCGGGATGCTACGTTATCTTTGATGGCAAAGAGAGAGAGATACTTCGTCGTGCAAAGTCGCAAATATACATTGCTTATCAAATTTTGCCTCCCCTGCTTATGGCCTTCCCGCAACATCAAGAAAGGCGGCAACATTATGAGAATCAAACTAATCTTCCTTGATAAATAGGTAAAGTCATCATCGATTTATTCACCTTCTTTATCACTCATCCGCATTAATTGTCACCGAGATTACTACTGATAAATATCTTTGGCTATGATGTCTTAAAATATTTATGTTTACAGGGAGAAACTATTACAGTGGAAGTAAGATAGTATGAAGATTTGGAAGTTCCTATGCATCTAAAGAAATCATAAGCCTGCTGGTTCAAGTTTCTTACACACAGCTCTAGTCGATGGGAATTTCATAGACGCTGCTTCTGGTGAGTAAAGTTTTCATTTTTAAAAATTCTCTGTCTAGAAAGAGGCATCTCCTCTCATGCCCCCATATGTTTAGAGTCAATCCTTTATGGGCCTCTCAAATCTCCTATGACCATATTTCTTTAATGAAATACTAGATCATAACCCGCCCGACTGGGCGGGTCTTTGTTTTTATGGTATATATAACATTTCAAAATTATAATTTAATGGTGCCAATTTTACTAAGTAATAGTATATTATTTAAATATTGTATTTCATTATTGTATTGTGTAACATAGGCGTCTTAAAATATTGTGACCCGTAAACATTTTAGTAATATTTTAAAAAGTTTTTTGACTAAATATGGTGTAAATTTATATACACTAAATAATTTAGTCAAATTTTTAATTTAATTTTTTAATGAAGAATTGGAAGGCTAGTATATCACTGTTAAAAACTTATAAGAATAGTCAATATAAATTATATAAATAAAATATATATTATTCTTGATTTATTCTAAATACATTTAAAACATGAATACATATATGTATAAATAATTTTTAGAAGTAAAGTAATATCAATGATAGAAAATCAAAAAAAAAATAATGGTACCTTGGGCCGCAGTAATCTTTAGTATAATAAATAAGCCCATTAAATTTGTATGATATCCATGTTTCCAATCAAAATTTTAAAATTTTTTTATTCATGTTTCCAAACACTTTATTTTTGTACTTCAGCTTTAATAGTATAGATGAATATCCGATTTTTCCCTTTTGTATTTTTGAAATTATTTTTTTAAAATAAAAAATTCCAACTTTTACAATTTCAAATTTTTAAATTTCGAATTTTGATATAGTTTTACATAGTTGTACTGAGTTATACTGAGTTGTGCTACTGAACTAATAATATTGAGCTTTACTAGGTATACTGAGTTTTATTGGTTATACACTTATACTGCGTAATAATGATGTTAGTTATACCAAGTTTGACTGAGTTATACTGAGTAGTAGTATTCAGTAGTAGTACTAAAAGCATGATTATAGGGGTTTCTTAGTGGGTTTATTAGGGAGTTTTTATTACGTGAGTTCCATGAACAGTATAAGAGTCGGTTACAAAAACTATGAATTAAGAACCGATTCTTATGGGTTTCTTGCACTATTCACAGGCCTCGCTGACACGTGGTGGCCCTCGATTGGCCCACTTTTAAATTGTTTTTTAGACAAAAAAGAAAAAAAAATTAAGAAACTCAAGTGGATTTTTAAGGATAATAATGCTCTAAATAGTACTACCGAGTATTACTAAGTATTACTGTGTACTACTCAGTAGTACTACGTACTATATACTGAATTCGACTGAGTTAGTAATACCGAGATACGTTGAATTTAGATATGAAGATGAATAAATAAAAAATAAAAAAAATTCAGATATCTTTGAAACATAGAACAATCCTAATTCGTTTAAGAACTCTAAGTCCCTCAATCTGAAACAATAAGAACCCAGAACCAAAAATAAAAATAAAAAAACTAAATCAAGGAAATCCAGAATTGCTCATCAAATTAGGTAGAGTTGTCATTGTTATGAACAGATCTGAATTGTCGTTTCTTGTTATGAACAGATCTGAATCTTTGTCGTTGTTATGAACAGATCTGAATCGCCGTTTCTTGTTAAGAACAAATCTGAATATGAAGCAGTCTCAGTCGCAGAGAAAGGAGAAAGGAGAAGAAAAGAAAAATCGCCGAAAAATAAAATGAGAGAAATTGTCAGTAACAAAAAGACTTGGCTCGTGCTTTATGGCATTTCCACTATAAAGAAAATGCAATCCCGCAAAAGATTGTTCATAGAACTACTTAACTCAGTGGTTAGAGTATTGTTTTCGGCCGGAAGGTTGCCACGAATAAGTCAGTTTGGAGGACCGAAGGCAGTTCTCCGGTGTAGGGTAATTTTGTTATTAGGTTTAAGAGTAACTAGATCATAACCCGCCCGACTGGGCGGGTATTTGTTTTTATGGTATATATAAACATTTCAAAAATTACAATCTAATGGTTCCAATTTGACTAAGTAATAGTACATTATTTAAACATTGTATTTCATCACTGTATTGTGTAACAGGAGCATCGTAAAATATTATGACCCGTAAACATTTTATTAATAGTTTATAAAAAATTTTTTTGCTAAATTTGGTGCAAAGTTATATACATTAAAAAATTTATTCAAATTTTTAAGTTAATTTTTTCATGAAGAATTGAAGGGCTAGTATATCACTGTTAAAAATTTATAACAATAGTCAATATAAATTATATAAATAAAATATATATTATTCTGAAAATAAATAATTTTCAGAAATAAAGTAATATCAATGATAGAAACCCAAAAACAATAATAAGGATACTTTGGGCCGCAGTAATCTTTAGTTTAATAAATAAGCCCATTAGATTTGTAGGCTATCCTTGTTTCCAATCATTATAATTTTAAATACCTATTCATGTTTCCAAACACTAATTTTTTGTACTTCAGCTTTAATAGTATAGATTTTGTCACTAACTTCCTTTTCGAATTAAAAATAAATCAAAATAATAATAAAATTATAGTTTGTCCTTGGAAGATTGTGTAATAAAGCATAGGGGTATGAGAGCATTTGACTCGTCTAGAAACAGAGATATAAAAAAGAGAAAATTGGAAATTTAGGACACTTTGAACTTAGATTTGTCCCTCTAGGACTTTTATAAATATGTTTGGGAAAATAAGATTTTAATTCTTGTAAATACTATTATACCCTTAAAATTGATCAAATTTAATTTTTCATAAAATATTAAATTGTTATTTCCGTATTAAATTTAATACTCAAGTAAATATTTAAAAAAAAAAGGAAAAAAAAAACCCTAAATCATTTTCCCCTCTTTCTCCTCCGCCGTCGACCTTCTTCCCTCTCCCATGGCGATTTTTCGGTCTTCTCCATCCATCCTTCTCCTTCTCTTCTAAATCAAGTCATCTTCATCTACCCATCTCTTCTCTACCGAAATCCATCTCTTCTATCCATCTCTTTTCCACCGAAATCCAACTCTTCTTCCTCACCACCGATTTTTGTCGGGCCAATTCCAAATCAAAAGGTTCTTCCAGCAATTTCGTTAATAACTCACAGTTCTTAACACTAGGTATTGTGTTTAACCATGAATTATCTTATGCTTCAACTTTTCCCTTATCTTAAACCGTGATTTTTTTTTTTCAAATCGATTGGTCATGATATATGATACTAGTTGTTGTCCGATTGTGTATGTTTGCATGTAGATTAGTTGTTACTAGTTGTTGTCCGAGTGTGAATGTTTTCATATAACAAATCGATTGGTCATGAAATTCGGGTCTTGAAATCTGATAGTAGTTGTTGTCCGATTGTGTAAAAGGAACGCATAGTCTTTTTCTAAAATGTGTTTCTGTTGTAACCAATGAACCGTATTACGCTTACACAAACCTTTGAATTGTTTTCGTTTCTATACGCCGTATGTGTTTGGACAGAGGTTAAGTCGAAATGTATAATGCTTTCGTAAGAAGTTGGAGACTGTGGTCATGTGGTCTGCATGATTGATCTATTTTTTCACTTTCTTATCATCCTTTAATATAAGAAAAAGACATAGAACCAAGCCGGGTGGGACCTGTGGTTCTGTGGTCTGCATGATTGATCTATTTTTTCTTCTCGAAGTTTGTTTAGACCTGTCTATTTTTTAGTTGTTCTCCGATTGTAATGTAGTTCAATTATGTTTGAAATCAATGAGTTCTTGTTTGATCTTGCAACTAACTATTTTTTCATGGCTAGTAGGTATGGCTGGGGAGTTGCCAAATAGACTTTTTAAAGAGGGCGAGGAGACCCAAGTGACTTAGATAAATAACAACTGCAGGATCGACTACATTCTGAAAAAGTTTGAAGCGTGGTTGCCAAGGGAGTTGGATGTTCTGAAGAAAGATCCGACTTTTTATCAGATTTTCAAGCTATAAGAGAATGGTCTTGGATACTCTGCGAGAGTGATACACAGCATGTTGTGTAGGGAGCTTGTGACTTACAAACATCACGAGCTTTGGTTTGCCTTTGTGAGGAGACCACTTCGATTTTCACTTCAAGAGTTCCATGCAGTAACCGGGTTTGAGTGCAATACTGGTATCCCACTTGAGGAGTTTGACGAATGGGAAGATGATGACGGTTTCTGGAGCAGGGTGTTGAAGAGAAAAGATGGGAAACAAACACTGTTCAAGCTGTGGAATAACCACAAGTCAGCGGTTATGAAGTGGAAAAATTCAGATCGCATTCGACTGATATACATGTCCTTCATTCTTTGTGTGGTTTAAGCGAGAGATGAGAAAGCTAATATCCCCCTCAAATGGGTAAAGGTGGTCATGGATCTTGAGAAGGTTCGAAAGTATCTATGGGGAGTTGCTGCTCATGATCTTCTCTGCGAATCAATAGCTAAGAATCGTGACAAGCTGAAGGATAAAACTACTAGTTATGTGTTTGATGGTTTCTCCTACGCCTTGCAGATTTGGGCAATGGAAGCTGTACCAAAGCTTGGGAAGCTTTGTGGAAAGAAACTGAGCAAAGATTTTAAGGACGGTCCTATGTGCATAAACTGTAGAGGTGCTGCAAAGGTGTCATATGAGGAGAGCAACCGCTTGGAGAACATATTTACTGCTGAGGTAATTTTCGATATTTAAGATTAATAATCCGATTTAAAATTATTTTTGAGGTTCTAACTTTTTTACCTTTCTTGTGTAGGATGTCACCTATCCATACATCTCATGGAGAGGGAATATGGTTGTAGTCGTGAGTTGTTTTCACAGAGAAGATGTGAATGATGATAGAGTCAAGGAGCTGATGAGTTGATAAGGACTAAGCATGACTTCAGTGACCATGTTTGGGCTTCCGAAGAAACTGCAGAGGTTTCTCTGGATCTGGATGATGAATCAGCTGTGAATGCTGGAGCAGCAGAGAGTGATGAAGACTTTCACTCTCCAAATGGATCAACTAGTGTAGGCATTTCATCAAAAAAAAAGTAAGAAGAGGCTCCCGGATCGTGGTATGGATAAAAGGAAACATAAGGTTCTATCTACTGAACCTAAGCAACCGGTTCTTAATGATGACATGAAGGCTTGGGTGAAAGAGTTATTTGAGCAGAATTTCAATGCAATGGAACTTAGGCTACAGAAACAGATGGATGAGAAATTTGAGACACTGCAGTCCGAGCTGAAAGGATCGCGCAAGGATGCTAGAGTTGAGCTCAAAGATTCCGGGAACGATGGACAGCCTACACCGACGAAGCCATCGACGAGCCAGGCATAGTTTAGGAGGTCCACTCGCGGGGTAAAGAAACACTAGTCTTCTATCTTTGTGTGTTTGTTTGTGTTATTGTCATCTATGATATCGGCCTGCCTTTTGTTGTGTTTTATAAGGTCTTTGTGTGTACTTGTCATTGGTTTGTATGTGTTTTGTTTTAAACTTATGTATGGTTGTGAACTTTGCTAAGATGTTTCAGTAATGACTAGACATCTTGCAGTGTGTAATTTTGATTGTATTTTCACAAATTTTCTTGTGCTTAATATTATGCTTTTAATTGATCATTTAGTTTCCCATTACAGGAAGCGTCTCATACTCCAGCCGATGGGAATTTCAGTGAAGCAGATGATATCTTCCGAGAGATGGGTACGCAAGGTGTTGAAAGGCTGTCTCAGCCCTCGTATATGCAGGGTTTTGATCCATCTCATACCTCTAAGGAAGATGACTGGTGGACTCCGATGACTTCAGTCAGAGGTTCAAAAGCTAAACGAAGCAAAGGTAGTACAACTCCACCTCCGTCGCAATGGAAGAAATGGAAAAGCAAAGGCAGTACACCCCAGCTTCTCGATAACCCATTGCCCGACGGTTCTCCGCAGTACACCCTAGCTTCTCGATAACCCATTGCCCGACGGTTCTCCGCAGTCGTCACTTTGTTATTTTTCCGAAAAATCATGGACATGATTCATGGAATGGTGTATGAACCCAATAGCTGTAAAGATTGGTCCTTCATTCTTCAATTTGGCTGTAGCTACAAGGATAATATGTTCTTCAGAATGGCTTGGCAATGAGGTAATGATTTCTTATACTAGTGTATTTGTGGTGAATATACCTTTGTAACACATCTTTGATGCTTCAATGGTGTTCTGTCCTTGTGAATATTCAGAAAATGGATTCAATTATGTTTATATGGCGAGTGAACACATCTTTCAAGCGTTGGACCCCAACCCGTGTTGCTTTCATGCCCTCCATCTTCTGCCTCCAAATGGACACTGAATTCAACAAGTTTGTCCCGAACAAAAAAGCTTATGAATTGCATGAGTTTCTTATTTCTTACGACAGAGGAGAGCTTCCAGCTCATGGTCGGACTGATCAAGTCTGGGGTGTCGATGTTGATCGTCTCTATTTTCCTCAGTTTGTAAATGGTAATCGCCGGTTCCTCTTCATGTCTCAAAATTTGTTTCTTCACTTACCAATTTAGTATAAATCCAACACAGGCAATCACTGGATTGCTGTCTGCATCAACATCATTGAGAGAAAAGTGGAAGTCTTTGATTGCAATAGAGGAAGGAATAGGCAATACGTTGAGAAGTTTGCGGCTTTGATTCCGCAGACAGTGAAGGCCGTTGCACCATCTGAAAGCAAGAAGCAGCTACTCATATCACCATATTCTATAGTAGATGTACCGATGAAGGCGAGGTTGAACAAGAGTTCTGCTGATTGCGGAGCATACGCACTCAAACACTTGCAATGCCATCTCCTTGGTCTCGACCTCGGTTTAGTAGATGACGAAATCATCCAGGGCTGCAGACAAAAGACTGATGTGGACTTATGGGAGGCTTCACACGATCCCATCTTAGCTCAGGTTATGACTCAATATATATGTGCCTTCACCATGGGGTAAGCATGGGGTCTATGACCTGTCAGAAGATGACTGATTATGAAACAAATGACAACTTCAGTTTATGTAACAAAACTCTAGCTTTGGTTATTTATGAAACAAATGACAACTTCAGTTTTATGCTTTTTTTTAAATTTATGTGACAAGGTGACTCATGATTCAACACACCCGAGGATCAAAACTGATTCAAAGAGAAATATAGTCATTAACGTGAATCAATTTTGTTGCAAGAGAAATAAAACAGAAGATCGAAGAGAAATAAAACAGAAGATCGATTTGTTTCATGGGAAATAAGAAGAACAAAAATCTGAGAGACAAAAGAACACAAATAACAAACACTGAATGGGTACATCGCATGTTCCTCTCTTGTGTCCTCTGGTACCACAACGGCTGCACTTGTGCTTTTTATTCTTCTTTGATCCTTGAGAAGATTTTATCTTGTCTTCTACTGATTCATACCTTCTCTTTACTGGTCGACCAGCACTCTTTCTTGTATCTGGTGGTAATACCTTTGCAAGGTTAACCTCAGCTGGGACTTTCCACTCGGACTGTGGAACTGCTATAGGATTAATGCTTTCCGCATAGGCAGTTCTCCATGTTGCAGTGGTATATACATCATCAGTAAATCTGTGAACTTCCATACGCCGTGAATAAATTGCAGGAATGGCATATCGGCAAGGTATTTTTCCTATATCAAACTTCCGGCATGTGCATGTTTTCCTTTCCAAATCAACATGACAATCATAAGTGTCACCTTTCACAAGCGGTCTGAAGTTGTCTATGTTGTAAACCTGAAATCCTTTTGCCTTCACAATTCTCCTATCAATCTTTTTCTCCACCTTAACTGTTAAAGGATCGAGTTGCTTCGAGCTTAACAAGCGACGCTCATAGAACCATCGAGTCAACAGTTCTCTTATACTATCTAGCAAAGGAATAACCGGATATTCTCTAGGTGTTCTCAGAACTGAATTAATCGACTCTGCAGCATTTGTGGTCCTAATGTCATACATGGATCTAGGGAAGAGAGAACAAGCCCATTTTCGCACATCAGCCTCACGTAGATATCTTCCAAGGTCAGGACTCATATTAAAAAAAATTGGTAATGCGTTCCTGGAATTCAGTGCACCTATATGCTCGTGAAGCTTTTTCGACCAAGGCAGAAAACCCTTTTGTCTTGAAGAATGAAACCACATTGTTCAACAAATGGTGAATGCAAATTCCATGTGAACATTGAGGGTAGACAGTCCCAACCGCTTTGCTGATTGACGAATTCCCATCAGAGATAAAGGCTAAGTCTTGAAAATCAGCAATAACCACTTTCAACTGTCTGAAGAACCACCCCCATGAATCGCCATTCTCTGAATCAACCACTCCAAAAGCAATCGGATACAAATTAGAGTTACCATCAACAGCAGTAGCAACAAGTAGAACTCCTTTGTATTTATTTTTTAGAAAAGTTCCATCAACAACAATCACCCTTCGCATTGCATTGTAGAATCCTCTAACTGATTGCCCAAACGACATAAATAGATACTTGAATCTCCCATTCTCCTTAGTCTCATAGTGAGTATGTGTACCAGGATTAGCTTCTTTGATCATATGCAAATATTTTAGCATTTTAGCATAACTATGATCTGGTATACCTCTAGCAGCTGCAATCCAAAACTCATGACTTTCCCAAGCGTGTCCATAAGTAATCTCGCAGCTATACACCAGTCTCATAAATTGAATGATTTCATTCGCTTTTGGGCCATCGATGGCATCATCAAACCGATGTTGTATCAGAGTCCCAATTGTTCTTGCTGATACTGTTTTTCCAAATTTGCTTTTCTTCGAAGGAGCACATGAATGTCTTCCCTCGCATTTGTTGATCATGAAATAGGTAGACCCATCCATACATTCTGCATGCACCGACCAGTTGCACAATGTATCCTTACATCGAATATACCACCATTTCCTTGTCGATTTGAGTACTGTGTAATCAAAATTATTCTTCATCGCAAAAATTTTGATTGTTGCCTTCAAAACCGCTTTGCTTCTGAAAATTTGATCCTTTGTCACGAAATCTCCTCTCCAAGATCGAGCATCCTTTCACTATCTCCATCCGCATGGACAAGATCCTTCGTTGTATCAGAAGACTCTTTTGACGGGTTGACAAAGGCTGCTCGATTTATTTCTGGAATTTCCTCTTCGTGAACATTGCTTGAATCACATGGCTTCTCATTCAAGTCGATATTGACTCGTTCCTTTTGATTTACACCAGTACCAGAGAACGTCACACACAAGGTTGTAGATGAACCCTTTTTCGCATAGCCCAGAAAATTAGATACTTGTCGATCGTTGCTAATAATAATGGGAGGATTCCCTCTTTGATTTACCATCTCATAACTGAACTCGACGTTAGCCGCATTATGTTCCACCCCGTAATCCTCACACACCGTCATCTTGAGCTCCTCCAACAGAGTACTAGTTTCCAATGTTACCATTCGACCTCTGCCACGAAACTCCACACGTCATTGCAACTAGATATCCATTCACCGGATTTAACATAGGTTAGAACCATCTTGTATTGATAAGAAGAAAAGATGAAGCTTTTTGATGAAGAAGGTAGAACACACAGAGAAAACAAAGAAGAAGATCGTGAGGAAAAGAGAAAATCGTGGACAAAATATTCTCTAAGATATTTAGGAAACATCTCCAACCGAATATGGAAGTTTCCATATTTTACGGATTACCTAGAATATGTATACTACCTAAGGCAGAACACAGTAGAAAAGGTGGGAAACGTATTATTTATCAAGCGTCACATAAGGTAACATGCAGAATTGGTTATGGCACAAAATCTGGACGAGGTATGACAATAAGTTATGGTTATAAATCGGTATCTAGCTTCACGTACACCAAAGACATATACCTTGATTATAACGTTACCAATACTATCTTGGTTAGAATAGACAAGAAATGTTATATTAAGTTTCATACCTCGGATCTATCTAGCAAGAACACCCAGTATATGATTTCTAAACTGAGTAGATAACCAGAATGAGTATTCTATCTGTAGCTAGAAGATAAAATAAAATATGATTCCACTTTTAAAAAATAAAACTTAAACATATATGTTGTCATACTTATTTTTTCTAGCCTTCTCATATTTTTTTATATTTTTCAAAATTAGTTTACTATTTTTTTTCATTAATAAAGGGTAAAACATGTCCAAAATTGCCAAAATTATGAGAAGTCCTATATGGACAAATAAAAGTTCAAAGTGTCTCATTTTTCCAATTCTCCCTATAAAAAAGGAAAAGTTTGACTCTTGAAATCCAGTTTCCATGAGCACAAATGTTTGGTTTTTGAATTGGGGGTTTAGGTAAGACGTTCCCGACTCTTAATCCATACACGAGGGAAGTCATAGTGAGCATAGCTGGAGATCTCGAATCTGGTCTGGTGGCTGCTCTCTGGGATTGTGGTCATGCTATTCATTCTCACCAAGGCTGCTCAGAGCCTCAGACTGAACCAAGGAACTCCATTTCCGGGATTGTGGTCATGCTATATATATATTATTATCTTTTTCCTTTTCTCTCGATTGCTGCACTACTAATCTCTTCGTCTTACTTAGTTTTATTGGTAAAAACATGTGGTGCCTTCTCTTTTTCGTATTATTCCTAGAATATCTTTATGTTACCAGCAGCAATACCATCATGAGAAGCTTGTGGAAGGTATGAACATGAATGAAGAGATGTTGAATCTAACCTCTGTCGCTCGACAACTTAACAACCACATTGCTCTTGCCCACGAAAGTAACCAAATTCAGTTTTCTTGGGACCGTAGCGCCCATATCGCAACCCTCAGATGCTTCTCTCCATTGCTGCCGCTACCAGACATCCGTTGATGGTGCAAGAGTCCAAACCTACTATCTACGAGATGGTTGTCTTGCTTTAGTCACCCCTACCTCTTCTCATGAACAGTGATTTTGGAAGCACAAACTTAAAATAGACAGCTTGATTACTGAGCTCCGAAGTAAAAGTCGAGAGACCATATATAATCGCCATTCTCCGATCTCAACCAGTGAAGAAGAAGGACGACTCCTCCAGGTTTTCAATTTTCCAAAATGATGATTTCTTTGAAGAATCCTCTGCTTGAAAACATTATCATTATCATTCAGTTATTTTCAAAGGCTTTATATAACAACAATATAACTCCTCTAATCAAATATTTTAATACACCAATTCACTTTTTAGTCATTAATTAATTAGTTTATAGTTGTTTAATTATTATTAAACAAATACAAGTATTTGGCTAAATAAGAAAAAAACAATACACTACTTTAAAATATGGATGCATTCTCCAAAGTTGGAGATGCAGCCCGTGGTCTGATGAACCTTATTACGAAACAAAAAGGTTTATTGATCTCTGTTATAATTTGGGTAGCTGATTAGGTTGGTTTTAATTGTGTTTATGCATGGATTGAGTTTCTTTGCACATCTTGTGTTCAGGTAATTAGAGATCTCAAGGCAAGTAGCATCTTACTTGAAATAGACACGAGGGCAAATGTAATAGATATCGGTTTCTCTAAGTTGGCAGTGATAATTTAATCTGCAATTGGCAAACCTTCTCCTGGGGCTTGAAGTCGTATCTGCATGGAACCAAAACAAGGCTCAAGAGTGCCACCAGCTCTCTTCTTTCCTTCAAGCTGCAAATAAATGGCTTGAGCATCTGCAAGTTAATCAGCCAAACAACAGTTTACCATCGATTTGGCTCTGGTCGTAGAAAAAGACATATATGGAGGAGCACATTGTGAATTTCCCGTCTGGTGTTGTAATGTTGAGAAGCAACACTTTTTTGTGGTATAATTAGATTGATGAACTGAAATACAGCTTGGCTTATATATCAATTTGTAACAGGTTTAAAAGAATGATTCCTTTTAACTTTGACTAGTTTTGAGTTATGAATAGAGGTACTTCTGTTATTCAAGCGCATTAAGGTTCCGTAAGCCAGTAACGGCCCTGAGTACAAGCAATACAAGCATATGCTTCCGGCCCTAATTAGATTATCAAAATTTCCGGCCTTCAAATTGTCATTATCTTCGGTAGCTTAGTTGGTTTAAGGCTGGATTTGTTGTGTGAAGTGTGTTAGGTTCAAAGTGTAGTAGTTACATAATTTTAATTAATAGGTCCAATTATTTTCTTTTGCTTCCGGCCCATATTTTCTCCAGGCCGGACCTGCCGTAAGTACATTAGATTAAAACATACACTTAAATCTACGAGGCTTTGATACACATCAATACAAACATTATGGGAAGACATGACATAGCATCTTAAACGTGTATTTTCATATTGCTTCACAAACACGGCAACACATGCACACAATGAGATAGACCAACAAGGTCCATGACACCGAACTTGCGCGGGACCCCGCTCCTAGTAATAATAGTATTCAAGCTAAAGAGAACATAATATCTACCCACACACTATATAGCTCACTTGTTGCAATTGGAACCTGATTAATTACATAGATATCATCATCTATTCTATTAAAATAGAGTCATTCTTTTTATCTACTAATACAAATTATCATTTAAATTTGGACCCTTTCTAGAGTGTTACAAATAATACAAGTTATATAGTTGATTGAACCGCATTACTTAAATTAAACCGACTGTTATTTATGGAATATAGTTTTGGGCTTACTTTTGTTTTTATGACATTTAATTGTTTGGTTTTTGGGCTTAGTATTAAAGAAAAAGTCCAAAAACATTAAATAAATTTTCCATCTTAATGGATCAAAAATCAATTACTATTTTCAGGCCCAAAAATATTTAATATTTTCAACAAAACAAAATTATATATTATTAATCACTTATTTAAATCATGTACTTTAAAACATGTTAATATTTTTTATCTAAAATAAAAATCACTCTATCTTGATAAATTTTAATGACAACTTTTAAATAATTTATTGTCTTATTTTTCTTAAAGAATTTACAGATTTTTTAAAGAAATGTAAAGCAAAACCAAAAACCAAATCTAAAAACTAAAATTCAAAACCAAAAGCTGAAAACGCAGGTTATATTTTTTGCTTTTTTATTACAAAATAAACTATTTCAAAAAATTTAGAAAATTATTTTGTCATCTTTTCAGTTTTAAATTATATGTTCGATTAATTGAGATTTGTTTGTTGGTAATATCAGTTCAAACTAACTTAGCATGTCTTTTTTTTTTTGGTCAACACTAACTTAGCATGTCTAAAAATTAAAAACTCAAACCAAAAGCTGAAAATCAAAAATAGAAACTTAAAAACTAAAAACCAAAAACCAAAATTTAAAACAAAATTTAAAAATAAAAACTGAAACTAAAAATTAATGAAAAACAACTATTACCACAAATTTTGGTGAACTGATTTTATCCCAATTTTTTTTTTAAATTAAGATAAAACCCAATTACATAAATTTTTAATCATAAAAAATTTCTGCGCTTGAATTATATTTTTTTCTTTTTTATTACAAAATAAACTATTTCAAAAATTTTAGAAAATTATTTTGTCATCTTTTCAGTTTTAAATTACATGTTCGATTAATTGAGATTTGTTTGTTGGTAATATCAGTTCAAACTAACTCAGCAGATCTAAAAATTAAAACTAAAACCAAAAGCTGAAATCAAAAATAGAAACTTAAAAATTAAAACAAAAAAAATTCTAAATCTAAAAAAAAATCTAAAAATAAAAATTGAAGCTAAAAACTAATGAAAAATAATCATCACCACACATTTTGGTGAACTGATTTTATACAAAACATTCTTTAAATTAAGACAAAACCCCAACTATATAAATTTTTAATCATAAAAAATTTGGGTACTATCAGTTCAAACTAACTCAGTGGATCTAAAAATTAAAAACTCAAACCAAAATCTGAAATCAAAAATAGAAACTTAAAAATTAAAACCTAAAAAAATCAAAATCTAAAACAAAATCTAAAAATAAAAATTGAAACTAAAAACTAATGAAAACAATCATCACCACAAATTTCGGTAAACTGATTTTATAACAAAACAGTCTTTAAATTAAGACAAAACCCAATTATCTAAATTTTTAATCATAAAAAATTTCCGCGCTTTCAAGCGCGGGTCAAAATCTAGTAATTCTTATTGTTAACTATGTAAATAAAAAAGCCGTTTTAACTAAAACTATATTTTGACCCGCGCATATAGTTAGTTATATAAACATTTGGTTTTCACTTATAAATTGGTATATATTATAATAGTCACATATTTACGATATGTATAGTAAATGTTTTTCAAACATAATAATATTATATGATATGTGTTTTAATCAAATAGATTGTTTCAAATTTTCTATATTATACATGTTTTTCAAACATGTGTTTGTTTCTTCTTCTATATTTTATTGTTTGTTAGATTAGTATTTCACTTTTAGATAAAGTAATATAAATAGAGCTTGATTAAATATTAGTATACTTTGATTTGCAAAGATAATATAAACTTTGAAGAAATTTTTGCTAAAAACTAAACATATAGCTTCATAAATAAATATTATAAAGAATTTTTAAACAATTTCTTTTTTAAAACAATATTATTTTAAAAATTTACATCGAAATAAATTTATCTAATATATATAGCGTGTAAATATTGTTAGGGTATATAAATATTTCATATTACGAATCTGTGATTTTTGTTAATATAATGTGGATGCATTTAACTATTATTGACATATTTCCTTATAAATAATAGAAGATTTCTAAACTTATATCTATTGACATATTTTGCATGACTAAGTTAGAAGGTGTGGGGCAATTTACTGAGACCAAATTGTTAAGCGTATCTTTGTTATTAGATATGATTTTTCATAAGATATAATAATGATAAGATTATTAGAGAGTTAACTAGTAATAGTTCATTTTAAAAAAAAAATCACACATGAAGTCATGTCATGACTTATGTTTTAATATATAAGATACTGGCCTAGCTTGAGCCCACCTGTAAGCTTCTTGGCCGCCATTAGAAACAAGATTTCTGGGAATATTATACACCGGAAGTCGTCGCCTCCACCATCATAACTACTCAAAGGAGGCCTTCGCCTCCCAGCTGTTCTGGAACTACTCCTCTATCGCCTCTCTCAGCCATTTCTTCCTCATCCAAAAGCAATCTCTCATAAGTTGCATAGCAAAACGTGGCCGCGATTAGCATCACCGGACCAGACTCCATCAATGTTGACGGTTCTCTTTCTCCAGCGTCTCTATTTTTGAAGGCTCTACCTAAAAATATATTTTCTATCAGTCTATTAGCATCTTCAGGGTGTCGATTACCGAAGTTCCCTTCACTGGGCTGTATCGAGAATGGTTTGATAGTCTAGGCTTAGTCCTCTATAGACGGTATTAATGAGTTGGGGTTCTAAGAAACCATGGTGCGGACATTCGAGTTGGTAACTTTTAAATCTCGCCTAAGTGTCATTAAAAGATTCACAGCTACCTTGAACACAATGTGGAAATCTCCTTTCTTGCTTCCCAGTACCTCTCCTCGTCAAAGAAATGGTTGATTAAAGCGCTCCTGATATCTCCCATCAAGTTAAGGATCCTGGCAGTAGATGGTTCAGCCACCTCCTGGCATCACCTTCAAGGGAGAAAGGAAAAATCTTGCAGTGTTTGAAGTCGTCATTCACCATATCGTCCAACATTTTGATATGATCGTTCGGATGCTCATTGTGGAAACCACTGAATGGATTCTAACGTACTAAAACAAGGAAATTGATGTTAAGCTCGGAACTCCCTGTATGGTTATCCAAAAATCTAATGGCGGATCTAGTGAATAGGTTCTACCAGGGTTTAGGTATACAAGCATTGCCAATTTGTTTTTCATCTCATATTTTAGAGTTTTAGTAGTTTGATCAGGGATTTCACCTCCTATTCATTGATAAGTTGGCTTACTTCGTTGCGATCACTATTTGTTGGTTCTTTCAAGACTACTTCCTCATTTTCAATATTAGTATATGCAAACGTACCTACGTTCAGCTGATCGGCATCGATCAATGCTGATGGAAGAGTGACGCCCGACAATGATGCACGAGCTTCGATCGATCATGGAAGAGCTCCATCGATCGATTCTTGTTGGCCACAATCCATATCATCTCCAAAATGTACATGTGTCATTAGGAACCATGAAAGAATAAGTTAGTAAACACTAAAATAAAAATCAAGACTATAATCTAAACTAAATCTAATGGAACCATTCTCGAACTCAATTCCTGCAATGCTCGCATCAGTATCGATCGATGCTACTTCCATACAGACGCGGTTTTGAGGTTTGATATGTTCTCTAGACTTCTAACTCAACTCGTGTTTGCTATTATTTATCTAGATCATTTAAGGTACTTTTCAAGGTTATAGACAGGTTCTCACTTGAACTATAAACTCATATGGTTTAGGGTTGAAGTGATCAAGTTCAAATCATGCCTCGATTGGTACGGCAGATGATAAAGCATTAGCAGTATGCTACACAAGTTGTAT
Organism: Eruca vesicaria subsp. sativa; assembly: GCA_932364175.1. NCBI lineage: Eukaryota > Viridiplantae > Streptophyta > Magnoliopsida > Brassicales > Brassicaceae > Eruca > Eruca vesicaria. Next base: position 328,640 of record CAKOAT010355154.1, read on the forward strand.
GCTTTCATTAAAGTTATTAATAAAGTGATTGGCAGACACTAGTAGTATATAATTTTAAAATTATCATAATAGTTCATATAATAAAATATTTAATTTAAAATATATTTATATATTTATAATATATATAAATAATACATTTGTTATTTAAATAATGAATATTATTCATTATATAAATTGTTTTATAGTTTATATGTGAAATATTATTATTTAAAATGTAAAATTTGTTTTAAAAATATTAAATTATTTTTGGATATCAACATAATTTAATATTATTAAATAAATAAATTTATATATCAATTATTATTATTTTTTATTGGTAGAAGAGTAAATGATTCATATATAAAATTATCATAAAAATTACTATATGTTATATAATTTATTGATTAGTGTCTAAATAAAGTAATATATAAATATATATTATGTTATTTTTGTTATTAAAAATAATGAAGGATACGTGTAACTATATAAATTATATTATATTTTAAATGTGAAATATTGTTCTTTTCAATTATTTTAAAATATTAAATTATAATTTTATTTTCATTTTAAAAAATTAAATTTATTATTAAACTAAAATAAATTAATTATATATAATTATTTTTAAAAAAAATTATATTTTAACTGCAAATGCTCTCCCAAAAACTCTATTTGCGAGTATTGAGCAAAGAGCATTTGGAGAGCATTGGCATTTGGTAAATGTTTTTCTAAATGACTTTTTGGCAAATTATTATTAGATAATAGAGAGCATAATGCTTATGATAATGTTCTAACAATCAAACTCTCAGCATTAAACGCAACTTAAACAAAGAACTAAGTGAATCACCCCTAACAATTCTATATGATCAACAAAACCCCTAACAATTTTATATGCTCAACAAAACATCACTGTCATTGCAAAACCTTATATCTAACAAAGAATTACTCATACATGATTATGAAGAACATAATGAATAACTGAAAAACTACATAGATTAAATAAACAAAAGATAAGGATTTCAAGATCTTCTCTATAAGGTTGATCAGATCTCTCTCCCTCCAAATTTTCAAAGACGGCCCTCTTACTGCAACAGAATATGAAAACCTAATAAATAGCTGCTCATGCGGACAGGGACTTGTTTTGCAATATAGGAGACTTTTGGGTGAAACTTGTAATTTCTTAAAATCATCATTAAACCCGCGGATGTAGTGGTCGTCGATCGACGCACAAGGTGTGCTGTCGATCGATGTCTTCTATAGAATCTGACTCCGACTTGTGTTTTTAAGACAATATTCTTCAATGCTCTCGAATGACAAAAGCTCCAATTGCTTCCAACGAGTACATGGACCTGTAAAGACTCTAAAACAATGTCAAATGCATATAAAGCACTGCAAAAACGTATATATGTCGTGGGTAAAAATAGGTAAACTCCATGAAATCCTCCAAGCAGTTTCTTAGGAAGTTATTTATTATTCACCTTATAAATATACAAATTTTGGTACAGAAAATTAACTTATGGCCCATCCCTTTCATTATATCAAGTAACATTTCGTGCATGTTTTAGCCATATATATATATATATTTATTTTATAATCTAAAGTTTTTTATATTTGAGGAAAATATAATCATCAAAATATCTGTAACTATTACACAATTTTTAAAATACAAACTAATCTAATAATTATGGGAATATTCTTTACACAATCTATACTATTATTGCGAAGTAAATTTGCTTAATTATCATGTTCTCCATAATTTTAGATAGTTTTGCTTGTTTGTCATATTTTTATATACTTTTTACTAATGATTAGTTATTACTCTTAATTAATAATTAGATTTATTAATATATAACTAACTATAAATTAAAACGAATTAATATAAAATTAACCATAATTAAAATAAAGTTCATTTATTAGATGATTATCATCATCTAAAAAATAGTTTATTGAATAGCGATAAACTAAAACCGAATTAATATATTATTGGCCATTAATTAAAATATTTTCATTAATTTTATAATTATCATTATCTAAAATAAGTTATATTATTTTATCTGTTAATATATAATTAACCATAAATTGAAAAAAAAACTCATTGATTTGATAATCATCCTTGTATAAAAATAGTTTATGTTATGTTATTGAAAAAAATATTTGATAATTTTTTTGAATATTTTAAATTTATAAAAGATAAATATCTACATATATTTTATATAATATTAATGCATATATTAAGGTTTTCAAATTTATTTTATTCAATAAAAGATAATTTTATTATATTTACGAATTTGTTCATATGTAAGAAACTGAATATTTAATTTATTACTAAATATTTCAAAAGCATTAGTATTTTTAGTTTATGTTATGTGATAAATAAATATTTATGTTACGATAAAAAACTTGTATATAAAGAATTTATTGTTTAGTTTTTATTAATATTTTAAATATATGAACATTAATTTATTTTAATTTTATTTCAATTGATAGTGTATTCACTTTAAAATATTTGTAAAATTATTATATCTGCACATGCGGACAAAACACCTAGTTGATTAGTAAAAACGGAACATGTATATTTACGCCTACAATCACAGAATATCTGATATAAAAAAATTTTACTGTTATAAAGGAAAAGAGACAATTGCATAGAAAATCTTCAAAATTGTATACACTAACACTTTAAAATTTGAACTTATTTAATTAGCATATTAAACTTTCAACTTGGATTTTATATCATAAAATACCTTCAATTTGGCTTATTTGTTCATCAAGTCAAAATTGTGACATGTTAATCTGTAATTAAAGTTAATTTTTTAAATAAAATTTTTGCCAAAAAAAAAGATTTTTTAAAAATAAAATACATCAAATTTCAAAAATCTTAATTATGAAAAGTCAATATATTTTCTTAAGATTTTACAAGTGTCATTATCTATATAACCAAAAATATTACTTCTAATTATGATATGATAAAGAGAGTTCATGTTAATGGTGGTGATAAATATTTAAAATTATTTAATTTTTGTGAAAATATTTTATAGCTTTTATATATTTAAAATAAAAAAAAATATTTTTTTTTTAAATTACAATTTAAGAACTTTAAAATTTTAAGAAAATATTTTGATTTTTATTAAATTCATTATTAGATTTTTTTCTGTAATTTCCTAATTTTATTTAGGTTTTTATTGTTATTTCTTGTTAATTAAAACAAAGTGAACACGTTAGCTACTATTGTATGTTAACATGTTATAATTTTGAATTGATAAATAAGTAAGTCAAGTTGAAGGTTTTTTTTTTGTGATACAAAAGCCAAATTGAAGATTTAATATGCTAATTACATAAATTCAAAGTTTAAAGTGATAGTGAGCCACTTTAAAAGTTTTTTACGCGATTTTTCATAAAAATTTTATTTACAACATATCATTTTGAAACTAACAAAATAAGTTCTTATGAGTCGACAAAAAAAGTTCTTATGCGAAAATTATTAATCAAATATTCTAGAATTAGATTTTGTTTCTATATAGCTAAAACCCTTGTTCTAAAAGTCGGCCGAGTAGCCGATTAAACGTCCGGAAAAACGGTGATCGGAGACTCACCATGGCGAACTGATGCTGTTCGGTATCATTAGTCGGTGGTCCGACTTTTCCCGCAGTGATCCGAGTTTTATGTGCGTTGAGCGTTTAACTGAAGAAATCGTGGAGTAAAAGTTGAAATTGTTGGTGTTCAATCTTGAAAAATATGTCCAAAAGTCTTTCGATTTGCTATAATTAACATGCCTTAACGAAGATTTGACATCAATAAAAAGGAAAAATGATGAAAAGAGATGAAGTATGACTGTATGAGATAGGAAGAAACAGAGGCCACAGATTTAGGTCAAATCGCAGAGTGAAGAAGATGATATAAAACTTACTTTTATATTCTTTATTAAAAAAGAAAAAAAAGTCAACAGAATGCCTGGAACTCGGGTTATGCCAATTATATGATTGCTCATCAAGCATCTGAACTACAGAATATTGCTATTAATTCATAACATATATAATATATCCATAAATCCCAAAAATAAATCTGGGAGTACTTCCCGATTTTTTTTCCACTTTATCAATAAATCGCTAGATCCGTGGGTGCCGCACGTGTAGCGCCTAGCGAATTTTCGAACAAGGACTAAAACTAATCAATGTATAGTATCATGGGAATACATCAAAAAAGTTTAGTAGTATATATTTAGAGCTAGGTAAGAAACTCAAATCTGAAGAACTGAACAAAATATGATTTAGAATAGTACTACCGAACTCGAACTGAAAATAGTTGTATATTCGAATGGGTTTATCTAGAGAACCAAAATCAAAATATTACAGATATTAAAATATATCTAAATCAGATTTATATACTTAAATAGATTAATTATTTTTAATTTGATGTCCAAACAATATCCAATATATATAAAATATTTTGAAGTTCTCCAAAATATTTCCAACTATATACAAATAGTCAAAATTAAATATCTAAAATATCTAAACAATACTCAAAATACCAAAAGTACTTAACTATATATTGAATCTCCATCGAAATATTCAATCTAAACAAATTCTTATGTGAAGTTTAGGTATTTTGGCATATATTATTGAAATTTATATGTTATATATTATTTTGCTATTAGATTTTGAAAATTTAAAGTATATATATTTTTCAATTTAAAAAATAATTATTTAAACATGTTATCCTAATCCGAAATAAACCCTGGAGATCTGAATCCAAATCAAAATTTATAAACAATAAAAAAACTACAACCATATTATATAATCAAATATTAAACTAGATACTATCTAATCTATTAAACACATACTGAATTACGCTATAAAAATAACCTTTATTTTATGTTTAACTAGGTATGGACCCATACATTGCACGGTTTGCAATTGATATTTTAATTTCATGAAAAACATAAAAATGAGAAGAAAGTTTTTTGCAAGAGTTGGATTTTTGTATATATTGCGTGAAACTTATTTTAGGAATAAAAATTGTTTTTCCACATAAGTTTTGGTTAGTATTTTTGTTTCAGTAATTTTTTTTTTGTCGACTATGTTTCAGTAATGATAGTGAATAAATCGTTATTAGCAATTTTAAATTTAGGGGTAGAGAAAAAATCCAAACCTAAAAATTTAAATTGAATTTAATCTTGGAAAAATGTGAATTAGAGTAAAATACAATAAATTAGAAAGTTAAATCAAGGCAATCGAATGGTGGCAATATATTCATTTTATAGAAATTCTCTACCTTATAAGAAAATGTAGTGAATAAAATTACATCTCTATATTTAGAGACAAAAAAACCTTACTCTATATTTCTATAAAAATAAAAAATAAAAACTCTATACTGAGATTCTACTCTCTTTTCTTCTATATATCTTCAATTCTTTTGGGTCTAAAGTTTTTGTCTCTTTTCTCATAAGTATGTGTCTGTATGGTAATGGTGGATGCATGAAACTCTCAGTGTTACGATATCTATATTCTTTTCCTATCCATAGCTTATCTCTTTGTCACAGAAAACGATTTGGTGTAGAGACTAGAGAGTAGAGAGACAGATTAACTTTCGTTTGATAGTGAGACATTAGAGCTAAACCTGACTGATGTGTACCTTGTATCTTAGTTTCAGACTGAAGAATAAAGATTCATTAATGTGGTTTAATTTCTGATTTTTACTATGTATGTATGTCTTAAGATTATGATTAATAAAGTGTCCCAATGATTAGTTGATGTTTCTGTGATTATAGCTTGAATTCACAATAATTCTACAATGAAAAAACTCATAAATAATATGTGTAAAACTGATTATGCTTTGTAATTGTGGTTAAGAACCTCATTGCCACTTTGTGTGTGTGTTTATGTTAGAAAGATGCGGATTATGAAGATTAGTTAATTTAGTTTTGTCAGCCACGATTTGGTTTTAAGCCCCGAAGAAACGAGTGAAGGTAGCTGTCAAGAAGAAGACAATATCATCTCAGTTTGGTTTTTAAGGTTTTTTTTACATTTACATGTTTTATAGGGTTTTCTTCTTTTCTTAAGTTTTTGTTATGTTTTGTGATATTTTCAAGAGAAATTAAAGTAATGAATCCTCTATTTGAGAGAAGGTCTTGTAAGCTCAGGGTTCTGAGCATGATGATTGGAGTATTATACAGGCAGGAGACTGTGTCACGCACAAGTGAGCTCAAGTTGAGTTGAGCGAAAAAGGCTGAGGTGTTACACAACGTGGAGCGTGTGTTACACCAGGAGCGAAATACAAGGAGCCGTTTGGAAGATAATGACCCAAGATTCTAGGATGTTTGTTAGGGAACAAACAAGAAGATATCGAGAGAATCTTTACTTATCACAATNGTTTTCTTGGATTCGTTCGAGTTACTCTTTTGTGGTGTCCATACGAAATTTCATTTGGTATCAGAGCAGGTCACCTCTGTGGACGAGTTTGTCTACTTACAGGTTGAGATCCTGCAACAATCATGGAGACCATGAAAGAACTGGTGGCTTTGCAAAAACCCATCATGCTTGACGAAGGAAACTTTGGACATTGGAAGGCAAGGATGCGACACATCATACGGGCTATTGACGAGGATGCTTGGACTGCTGTTGAACAAGGATGGACTGCACCTACAATGGTTATGGAAGACAAGTCTGTGGCACCCATGCCAAAGGAGAGATGGACTGACTCTGATAAAGCTGCATCTAAATTCAACTCAAAAGCACTAACAACAATATTTTCGGCTGTCGATCTTGATCAGTTCAAGATTATTCAAGGGTGTGAATCTGCTAAAGAAGCGTGGGATACACTTATCAATCACTTTGAGGGAAACACAAGTGTGAGAAGGACCAGAATTGATCATCTTGCCTCAAAATTTGAGAACCTGAGAATGGAGGATGATGAATCAGTAGGAAGTTTCATCTCTAAAATTAGCTCTATAGCAAATGAGGCGTCTGTCTTGGGAAAGAAGTATAATGAGAAGAAGCTTGTTGATGCGGCCATCAAATCCACTGCTCCTAAAGTAGACGATACTTTCCATGTTTGGACTCGGATGAACCTAGACGACACCAACCCCATGGTTCGTTTGACTCAGCTGGCTGTTCCCAAACAAAGGCCACCACTTAAGCCTCCTTATCAGCTCCAAAAGATCTGTCCAAAGGTATTAAAGGCATGGTCAACACTCCCATTAATAAGCAGATTTCAATCCCTTGAGATCAGCCTTTTGATCCTTCTTAATTATGATTTATCCTAAAAATCCTTCTTTCATTTATGTATTTGATTCTGAAACCCTTGTACAAGAGCTATATATAAAGCTCCTCTCATTTCATTGTAAAATCAGACTTTAGTATTGATTAAAAAAAGTGAGATTTTTTCTTGAGAGCTTTTATGCTTGTTCTTGTTATTTCTAAGTTATGTGAGATTCTTTCTTAGGATACAAGTGTAGAACCTTTATCTTTGTGTGAGATTCACTTAGGTTCTGGTTCATGATCTTATCTCAAAGCCTTTCACATCTTTGAGTGGCGATCTTCATTCCATTTAGGCTGTCGGTTTTGATTTCTTGTGAGAAAAGCTAAAGTGAGATTCTGAGGCTATATCATTTGGTATCAGAGCCAAAAGTTCCTATCATCTATCCTTTTGTTTTTCTGTTTTGTTTTTCATTATATTCTCCAAAAAAAAAAAAAAACCAGAAAAATTGTTTCCTCTTTCCTTCTTTTCTGTTTTATTTTTCAAAGTTTCTTTCCTACAAACAAATATAAAGAGAAGATATGGAAAATCAGTCCAGCAACAGCAACATGGCGGCCCATCCTTGGAGTCTTTTGAAGCAAGAAGATTATTATTTTGCAGGAATATCAGGCCCCGATGAGTACTTTGAATGGGAGCACAAGATGAACGCGTTCTTCATTTCTTGCCGCTGTCCAGATTTCGAGAAGGTATACATTGCTGCTGATCAACTCATCGACCAAGCTCAACACTGGTGGAGCCAATCTACTGCAAAGAAAAATCATTGCCGGTACTCTCGAGAAACAACTTGGGATGAGATGAAAAATCTGATGAGGAAGCAATACATCCCACGCGATCAGTATCAAGAAATCCGGAGGCAATTTCGCACACTTTGCCAAGATGATATGACGGTCATGGAGTATCACAAGCAATTCAACCATCTTCGCATTCGGCTCAATCCAGGAGTAAGGAGTGAGGGTGTCATGGACCAGTTTGTTTATGGGCTAAGCAATGAGATCCGTTTCCACATACAAAGGTTCTCATACAATTGTTTGGAGGAGTTGGCCCAACAGGCGGCCCAAATTGAGCATGAAAACAAAGAGCCTGAGCCACTTGATCCATCAGAGGAGGTCCAGCAAAATCCGAGGTACATCCCGATATCACATGAGCAAGTTTTGAGGACAAAACTTTTACAAGGGGGAGGGAATGATGCGGCCATCAAATCCACTGCTCCTAAAGTAGACGATACTTTCCATGTTTGGACTCGGATGAACCTAGACGACACCAACCCCATGGTTCGTTTGACTCAGCTGGCTGTTCCCAAACAAAGGCCACCACTTAAGCCTCCTTATCAGCTCCAAAAGATCTGTCCAAAGGTATTAAAGGCATGGTCAACACTCCCATTAATAAGCAGATTTCAATCCCTTGAGATCAGCCTTTTGATCCTTCTTAATTATGATTTATCCTAAAAATCCTTCTTTCATTTATGTATTTGATTCTGAAACCCTTGTACAAGAGCTATATATAAAGCTCCTCTCATTTCATTGTAAAATCAGACTTTAGTATTGATTAAAAAAAGTGAGATTTTTTCTTGAGAGCTTTTATGCTTGTTCTTGTTATTTCTAAGTTATGTGAGATTCTTTCTTAGGATACAAGTGTAGAACCTTTATCTTTGTGTGAGATTCACTTAGGTTCTGGTTCATGATCTTATCTCAAAGCCTTTCACATCTTTGAGTGGCGATCTTCATTCCATTTAGGCTGTCGGTTTTGATTTCTTGTGAGAAAAGCTAAAGTGAGATTCTGAGGCTATATCACTTGTGAAGAAAGTTTTGAGATGTCTTCCTCCCAGATTTAAAGCTTACAAGGCGGTTCTTAAGATTGCCGTAAATACTGACGAGATGAAGTTTGATCAGTTGGCTGGAATTCTGAAAGTACATGATTTGGAAAGAAGTGAAGACACAACTAAGGGTCAGAAAGGAGTTGCCTTCACAGCAGAAAACAAAGAAGAAGATAGAGTCAAGCGCATTGAAGAGAACATGAGCTTAGTGGCTAAGAATTTCAACAAGATGATCAAAAGAGTAGAGAAGGGGAACTATCGCAATAGCAACCGGTTTCAAGGTAGAGAAGGGGATCGTTCTTCTGGACAGAAGAACAGAAGTGGAACGTCGGGTAGAGGAAATCGCAAGAAAGACCTGAAATGTCATGAATGTGAAGGATTAGGTCACTTTCGGAGCGAGTGTCCTCTAGCTAAAAGAAAAGAGCTTAAGTGCATTGAGTGTAAAGGGTTTGGACATACAAGGAGTGAGTGTCCCAACAACCTGAAGAAAGATAAAGCTCTTCTATCATTCAGTGATACCGAATCAGAAAGTGAGAGTGATGATGAAGAACTAATGCTGAATTTTGTTGCTCGTGTGGAACAAAATGACACGGAAGATATTCTCTCAAGTTCAGATTCAGATTCAGACAATGATGACGACAGGAAAGACGTGGATCTGAAGTCAGAGTTCAAGATTCTCTTTGACAAGTTTACAGAGTTGAGTCTTGAAAATCTGCAGCTGATCAAAGACAAGGCGATGCTTAAGGAACAAGTCAACATACTTGAACTGGACACACCGACTACTGGAGGAAAGAGTACAGCAGATGTCTTGCACACTGAGAAGAGCCCAGATATACAGCTCCTTGAAAGAACTGTCACAGATCAGGCTTACTCTTTGAAGAGTTTGGAGACCAAGTATGATCAAGCTATGGGACTGCTGAATGAAGAACTTGAGAAGAGCCGCTTATTACAAAGGGATTTGAACGACAACTACAAGAAATTGAGGATGCTAAACAATGGATCAGATACCTTGGATCACATTCTCTCTCTCGGACAAAATCCAAAGGCTGCCCTGGGATTAGGTTATCAAGGATATCGAGGTTCAAGCAGCAAAGATGCAAAAGACGTCAGGTTCGTTAGAAGTGGAGCATCAGGAAACACTGAGTCAGAGAAAGAAGCCACACTTCAGAAGACAGCTGATAAATCCGTGAAAAAAACAGCCACTACATAGGCGCAATGGATGTCACTTCTGTGGCAAACAAGGACACAGAGTTGCATATTGCTACTTTCGGAAAGCTCAATATCAGCGAGCATGGTCACTCCACAAATGTTACATTGAACCAAGCCGGGTTGGACATGTCTGGATTGCCAAACCGATATGTACCCTAACTTTAGAAACAGATCACCAACTCCTTCCAAGGTGGTTGAGACAGAAGTTTTCCAACAGAGACCAGGCAAAGAAGTTGTATGTAATATGGTGGTAATTGAAGAATATTGCGAAGAAGACAATGCTTCTGTTTCGAGTCTCGCCAAGGTAGCATTCACCTCCACAGAAGAACACACAGTTATTGAGATACCATGGTACTTTGATAGTGGATGCTCAAGGCACATGACAGGAAATGAAAAGTTCTTGACTATCATGGAACCAATCAAGGAAGGTAGGGTGATTTTTGGTGATGGTGGAGAAGGTAGAATTCGTGGAGTAGGGCATATGGAGAGAGCTGATCTACCAAGACTTAGGAACGTCTACTATGTAGAAGGACTCAAATCAAATCTCATTAGCATCAGCCAGTTGTGCGACGAGGGTCTTCAAGTCATCTTCAACAACCGAGAATGTCAAGCAGTTGATCCACAAGGGAATCTTGTTATGTGTGGATTTCGATCAAACAACAACTGTTGCTTCTGGAAGCCACCGAGCAAGTGCATGTCAGTAAGAGATTCGCAGATTGATTTGTGGCACATAAAACTTGGACACATGAATACAAATGGCCTCTCAAGACTCGTGCGTACAGAGGTGGTTCGAGGTGTTCCTAGTCTTGAAGATCATTCTGACACTGTGTGTGGTGCTTGCTGTCAAGGTAAACAAGTCAAGGTTCAACACAAACAGGTATCTCAAATCCATTCTAAATCTATCTTGGAATTGATTCATATGGACCTCATGGGTCCTATCTCACCTGAAAGTATTGCTGGAAAGCAATATATTTTTGTGTTAGTTGATGATTTTTCCAGGTTTACATGGGTGAGGTTCCTAAGGAAGAAGTCGGATGCAATTGAGAGTTTCAGGATTCTCGCACTTCAACTCAAGCAAGAAAGAGGAGGAATCATCAAGATCAGAAGTGACCATGGAGGAGAGTTTCAGAATGAGCAGTTTGACCAGTTTTGTCAAGATCAGGGCATTCAACATCAGTATGCTGCACCACGAACACCACAACAAAATGGAGTTGTGGAACGCAAGAATCGAACACTTCAAGAGATGGCAAGAGCAATGCTAGCCGGAAATCATGTTCCATCAAAGTTCTGGGCTGAAGCCATCAACACGGAATGTTACATTATCAACCGAGTCTATGTAAAGCCCAAGACCAAAACTACACCTTATGAGCTACTCCGAGGAAAAACTCCAAACCTTGGTTTCTGTCATGTGTTTGGGTGTCTGTGTTACATTCTAAATGACAAAGATCATCTTGGAAAGTTCGACTCCAAGAGTGATGTTGGAATGTTTCTTGGTTACTCAATAAATAGCTCAGCATACCGGGTGTATAACTCAAGGACAAGAACCATTGATGAGAAAGTGAATGTTGTCTTTGATGATAGAGTCGGTTTTTATCAAGATGGTGTGACACAGCGAAGTGTGTGTGTACCACAACTCAACAGTGAGGATGAAAACTCAGTGACTGTGTCAAACAAAGAAGCTGAAGAATCATCACAGGAATCTGTCAAGGTACACAAGAATCATTCCTCCGATGACATCATAGGAGGATTGCTGGATCCAAGACTCACAAGGAAAAAGCAAATTGATTCCAAGGAAATGGTCAAGCTCGCGGGCCTTATGGCTGAAATGGCTAAGGAAGATTGTTTCATTTCACAAACCGAACCAAAGACCTTACAAGAAGCGCTAGATGACGAGTTCTGGACAGCCTCAATGCATGAGGAGATGGAGCAGTTTGTGAGACTTCAAGTATGGGATCTAGTTCCAAGACCAGAGGGTGTTAATGTTGTTGGCACCAAATGGATATACAAGATCAAGATTGATGAGAATGGTAACCCAATTAGAAACAAGTCGAGATTAGTTGGACAAGGCTATTCGCAGATTGAAGGAGTGGATTTCGATGAGACATTTGCACCAGTTGCACGCCTTGAGTCAATCAGACTCTTGTTTGCGATCGCGTGTAAGTTAAGGATCAAGCTGTATCAGATGGATGTTAAGAGTGCCTTTCTTAATGGTCTGTTACAAGAGGAAGTCTATGTAGCACAACCTAAAGGGTTCGAGGATCCACATTTTCCAGATCATGTGTATCGTCTAAAGAGGGCAATCTATGGTCTGAAGCATGCTCCAAGGGCATGGTATGAGAGATTAGCTCAGTTCTTGATCTCAGCTGGTTTCAATAGAGGAGGAGTGGACAAAACACTCTTCACTCAGAATGATGATGGCAATCTCCTTGTAGTGCAAGTGTATGTCGACGATATCATTTTTGGAAGCACCTCAAGGGCATTTGTTGGGGTCAAAATCGGTACGACGGAATTAATAGCCAAAACTTTCCGCAAGAATACAAAAAGAACAGTTTTATAAAGCTCGAGAATCGTTTTATAAAACTGGAAAAATCGTTTTATAAAACTCGAGAAATCGTTTTATAAAGCTCGAGAAATCGTTTTATAAAGCTCGAGAAATCGTTTTATAAAGCTCGAGAATCGTTTTATAAAACTCGAGAATCGTTTTGTAAAACTCGAGAATCGTTTTATAAAACTCGAGAATCGTTCTATAAAACTCGAGGATCATTTTATAAAACTCGTGAATCGTTTTGTAAAACTCGAGAATCGTTTTATAAAACTCGAGAATCGTTCTATAAAACTCGAGGATCATTTTATAAAACTCGAGAATCGTTTTATAAAACTCGAGAACCGTTTTATAAAACTCGAGAGTCGTTTTATAAAACTCGAGAAATCGCTTTATAAGAGTCGAGAAACCGTTTTATAAAACTCGAGAATCGTTTTATAAAACTCAAGAATCGTTTTATAAGACTCGAGAAATCGCTTTATAAAACTCGAGAAACCGTTTTATAAAACTCGAGAAACCGTTTTATAAAACTCGAGAATCGTTTTATAAAACTCGAAGAATCGTTTTATAAAACTCGAGAATCGTTTTACAAAATCGCAAAAAACCAAAAAAGTCGTAAACGCGAACTAGTCACGACTAGTTCGCCCATCGGCGAACTAAGCCGGGCACGGCTTAGTTCGTCGATGGGCGAACTAAGGACACTCCTCTAGTACGCCCATCGGCGATCTAAGCCGGTCCCGGCTTAGATCGCCGATGGGCGATCTAAGGACACTCCTCTAGTACGCCCATCGGCGATCTAAGCTGGTCCCAGCTTAGATCGCCGATGGGCGATCTAAGGACACTCCTCTAGTACGCCCATCGGCGATCTAAGCCGGTCCCAGCTTGGATCGCCGATGGGCGATCTAAGGACACTCCCCTAGTACGCCCATCGGCGATCTAAGCCGGTCCCGCAGAAGAAAAGGAAGGTTTGAAGAGAAATAGAAGATTTCCGCAGAAGAAATGGAAGGATCGAGAAGAATGGAAAATTCCCGATTTTAGTCAAATCCGGGCGAAATGGAAAGATCGGATAGCCAAGACGAGGAGTATATAAAAAGGAGGTCTAGGGCAGAAGCACACACACGAAATTCAGAGCTCTCACCACCAAAACTAGCATTTAGGAATATTTATGTTTTTCTGTTAGCGAGCTGCGTCTCAATTAGGGTTTTCTAGTTCTTACGCTTTCGGCTATTCTTTTTGTACCAGTTCAACACAGATTCGGAATAAGAACCTTCTTTGCTCTCTATTTTCGTTTATTCTCATTTAAACTCTAAGTTATCTTTTTCTTATTTTCGTTGTGCGGTTCTCGCAGATAGCCGGTTCCTCTGGAAACTTAGGGTTTTCCCGAAGTTTCCTTATTTACGATTTATTTGACAGTAGGGTGAAATCGACTCCCACAGCATTGGTTGATGAGTTTGTGAGAACTATGACACGGGAATTTGAGATGAGTATGGTGGGAGAGCTCACGTACTTTCTTGGTCTACAGATAAGACAAATGGAGGATGGAATATTTGTCTCTCAAAGCACCTACGCTAAGAATCTGGTGAAAAGGTTTGGGATGCAAACCAGCAAGACTGCTAGAACTCCGATGAGCACAACAACCAAGCTATCACGTGATGAGGCAGGACAAAAGGTTGAGGAGAAACTCTACAGAGCCATGATCGGTAGTCTCCTCTATCTCACTGCCAGCCGACCAGACTTGTGTCTGAGTGTCGGAATTTGTGCTCGATACCAGGCAGCTCCCAAAGAATCACACCTAAAGGCGGTAAAACGTATCATCAAATATGTCAAAGGGACACTTGATTTTGGACTTCATTATACCTTTGAAACTAACGTAAATCTTGCAGGATATTGTGATGCAGATTGGGCAGGTTGCGTTGATGATCGGAGGAGCACTTCTGGAGGCTGTTTCTTTCTAGGTAACAACATGGTGTCCTGGCACAGCAAGAAACAAAACTGTGTGTCTCTCTCAACAGCTGAAGCGGAGTACATTGCTTTGGGGAGTTGTTGCACTCAGCTTCTCTGGATGAGACAAATGCTGGTGGACTATGGTATTAATTCGGATCCCTTATTAGTCCATTGTGATAACATGAGTGCTATAAATCTGTCTAAAAATCATGTGCAACACTCTCGTACTAAGCATGTTGATCTTAGACACCACTTTGTTCGTGAGTTAGTTGAGTTAAAACTTGTGGTCATTGAACATGTTTCTTCTGAGAATCAACTTGCTGATATTTTCACAAAGCCTCTTGATTTTAATAGCTTTTTGGGTCTCCGAAAAGCTCTTGGAATCGTTGATCTTCAGCAATGAAGAAAGCTGTTTTGACAAGAAGGTAAGTCTGTATTGAAATCGCATGTGTTTAAGGTACCTTCTCCCCTAAAAAACTTTATAGTAACAATTTGTCTAGTTAGATTCGAGATACTGTCTTACAAGTTGTCACAATCACACTGTCTCGTAGTGAAGGACACTCACTTTGGATCAGGATGCTACAACATTTTGACACTGAGGAATGATCACTGTCTGGAGTGGATGGAGAAAACACTAGTCATGTCGTGTGTAACACATCCGACAATGTGTGTTACACAATGAACTCCTGATCTCATAGGAGTAAGGCCTAACATGATGAGCACTCGTTCTGAATCAGGGTGCCACAACACTTTGTCTTTTGGTGACGATCACTGCTTTGATTAGGCAGAGACTGTTGTCTCTGAAGATTAAGGTTACGAAGTAGAAGAAGGATCATTCAAAAGGCCTGAAGTGATAAGCACTCATCATGGAATAGGGTATCACCATACTTTACGTCTATGTTGATCACTGTTTTGATCAGGCAGGAACTGAAATATGTTCTTGTTGCTCATAAAAAAAAAAAAAAAAAATGTGCTTGAAAAAGATTCACTGAAGTTGTAGAGGTGAACATCAAATAGACATGACTGGTGGTTTCAGAAGTGTGTGAGTGTGAGTAACTTGTGAGATAGGAGCTTGATTATCTAGCTAGATGAATCCATTTGTGACAGCTACTCGGCTGAGAAATAGCTACAGATTGGAGTTACTATAATGATTTATATTCGTTTATTCTATTTTGATGGTTACCTAGACATATGCGAAACTAGATGTGGATTTGCAATCTTTTTGGAACAGTAGCTAAGAGCATGTAAATAGATTATCTGGCAAAAGTTAGTGCTATAATAAATTTGATTCTTAGAATAGGTATGTTCGATTAAGACTAGAAGATCTCATTGACCGAATGAATGTGTCTTGCTTAGAGTGTTTCTCATGAAAAGACTATGATTAAAAGGAACTTGATTGCAAGAACTTTTGGGCCTGTTATTTTTACAATCACTAATGGACTAATGGGTTTGTCAAAAGTGTGTGTTGTTCCTTTTATCTCTTATTTGTCTTCTTAGGTCATATCGCCGCCGTACAATCTCTCACTCATCTCTCATCTCTCTCGACATGCATAACCGAACACGCTCTCGTCGAAGCACCTCCGGGTCTCCGCAAGCTCCTCCCTCCGATCCGACCTCTGGCACTCCGAAGAAGAGATCTCGCCCTGAAGCTGGTGAATCAAGCCGGCGTCGATCATGTGAATCTATCTCCTTTCTTCCCAAAGAGCCGCGATATGATGAGGGTCGCCGATTGTTCGAGGAGACACTCCTAGAAGACCCTGAGAGTTACCAACCTCCAGCTGAGCCTTACAGTCTTTTGTTTGCAACCGAGGAAGCTTATCAACGATACCTGAAGTTTGCGGATAAGAAGTTCATCGATCATCAGTATCTCCCTCTTGATGATGAGAAGCTGCAGGAAGTCAAAAATGTTGTTGTTCACTCTGGGATGATTTACACAGCCATTGATTGTGAGCCGTATGTTCCTGATCTTGTGTGGGAGTTCTTAGCAAACCTTCAAGATGCTACGAATGTCCGGAATGGTGGTGGTGTTGCTGTCTATGTGCGTGGAGCCATGTATGAGGTGTCTCCAAGTATGATTGATCTTATGTATGTTCTGAGCCCCGGAGACCCTAACTACGATATGTACTCCGAGAACATAGATACTGTGGTCACATTTCTCACTGAGGGACGTCATCAAAGGTGGGAAGGAATGTGCTCAAAACTTCTTACTCCAGATAATCAAGTGTTGTACAAACTCTGTTGTACAAATTGGATGCCTACAATGAACTACACACGCATGCATCCAGATCGCCTCAGGTTCCTCTACGCGCTTCATCACAACAAGCAAGCTGACTTTGGTATTGTTGCATATGAACAGCTCATGGACATGGCTCACTCATCTGATGATCGTAAGCGAAGAATCGGGTTTCCTTCTCTCATTCATCAGTTGTTGCACTTTCAGCGGGTTGTACCTCGACGTGAAAGAGATGAAGATCTCACAGGACATCCCACTGCTCTTGTCAAAGATGGTAAAGCTGGCAGAGGAATAGGGGGAGTTAGCAAACCACCTAATCTGGTCGATGACCTTCAGAAGGTCATCAATGACATCCGAGCAATTCAGCTTCGCAGTCGAAGTAAGTGTTTTTTCCTCTCCTTATCTTTTATTTATCTCACATGACTGTTTTATCTAATGATGCACTCAAGCAGAGGGAGAGTATGTTGGAGAGGAGCCAGTGCATATCATTGATAGCAGTGATGAGGAGGAGGAGTAGGAATTCTAGATAGTTGCTAGGGTGTCGTATTTGTTTTCGTATGCTGCTTGTTTCGAATTCAGTTATGCAGTGTAGTTGAACTTTCTAGAACTAAGTGGTGTGTAATCTTAAATGCTCTAGACCTTATCAATGAATGCATCTGATTTCGGGTTACTTTGATTGTCTGTGCACGAGTTCTTTGTTGGTTGTGGCTTTTGGTGTGTGTGGTTTATGACAGGTGCTTGAGATGTCACATTAAGATAAAAAGGGGGAGAATGTAAGCTCAGGGTTCTGAGCATGATGATTGGAGTGTTACACAGGCAGGAGACTGTGTCACGCACAAGTGAGCTCAAGTTGAGTTGAGCGAAAAAGGCTGAGGTGTTACACAACGTGGAGCGTGTGTTACACCAGGAGCGAAATACAAGGAGCCGTTTGGAAGATAATGACCCAAGATTCTAGGATGTTTGTTAGGGAANTGGTGATAGAGTTCATTAGCTAGGTTACAGCTTTGGGGATTATTGATTGCTATCGAGCTTAAGTGTTCAAAGCTGCGATTCTAAGTGAGCAAGTGGTGAGGTCTGTCTCGACCACTGTGCATTTGGGTAGATTAAGAATTGGTCCGTCTCAAGTCAAGTTGTGACGTTGAGTAAACCGGATTAAACAGATCTTGTAGGATTGTTTAAGTGATTCTTAATAAATCAAGTTAGTTTTCGTGGATTCGTTCGAGTTACTCTTTTGTGGTGTCCATACGAAATTTCAGGTCTGAGCAATTTGGTAGTGGTCGACCTCTTATTCCCAGAAGAACTTAATCACTACATCAAATGGCCAAAGGCAATCTATCTTCAAAAGCAGAAGCTGATCCTTAAGCAGAGCTTGAAGGTCCAACCAGCGATCAATTAGCTCACTAAGGCTCTTGACAAGGATCTTGGTAAAGTCTTTTACATAATTTCGATTTTAATTATGGAATTGTTTATTGCACAGTTTTACTATATTAGTTGTAGCTCTTTATGAAACTAAATGAATGTATTTATGTATCATTGAACATGCTCTTTTTGTTTGTGGAAACCTTCCTCGACATCTCTAACACATCTGTCTAGCACAATTCATTGTATATCACACATGCAAGCATCTTGATACAACGATTAATGATAAGAGCATGATTAACCATGATCTCGTATCTGAGGTTTTTAACTCATGATTTGACATTTTTTTGTTTTTTTAAAAGATATTTTTTGACTAAAAAAACGTTTCTTGTATCTCTTATTTAAAAGATAATTCTTAATTAATTTTTTAATTAAAATTTATTAGCCAAAGTTAGAAACTCCAATTAAGAGACCAAGTTAATCATGGCCTAAGGTTTTACAGTTTAGTATATGTACTTTGATGTATGCTGGTATCAGTGTTACTTTTATCATTTTGATATGTTTATATACAAAATTAATATTCATAATCGAACATGTAGAAATTCTGTGCGTAATAATATTTTTCTATTAATAAAACTAGAGATTTTTTCGGGATACGTCCGAGTTTGGACAAATATATTTGTATTTAATACAGGTAATGCATATATATTTGTGGTCAATATACAAAATTTTAAAGTGAATTTGCTAGGATTAAACTTAATTTTTTTTCAAATATATAAAAATACATATGGGATATGATGGTGAATGAATAGAGTTAATTAAGAGATGTTGTCTTCCCTCATGACAAAGCGTTGGAGAAGCTAATGGCAGATACCTCATCGATGGCTCAAGTATACAATAAACAACTTTAAGGAGACTATGCGTGGATTATTTCAACATTTGTGTATTGCTGATGTGTGAGTTCTCTATCCATTTCATGATTTTCATCCCTACTAATCTAGCATCGTGCGAAGTCCATAAACTCAGTCATGAGTTTACAAAGTCAACACCATTTGAATTTGTTGTAGGAATAGAGAATGTAAGATGGAAGGAATCAGTCACAACGTGAGTGGAAAGTGGAGAATTTGGGAGTTGAGTTCATGCCTTTCAAATGTAGCTTTAGAGACTATCATTATCCTCAAGGAAAAAGGTCTTATGAGAATATGATCATGTTGATATATGTATTTGTTTTATTATATATATTAGTATTACTGGATGTGTTTAAGTTGTGGAGACTTATTATATACAACTGTAATAGGTCTAGTACGAATGTGAAAATTAATGGGTCTATATGGCTTGTCGATATGTTTTGTTAATTTGATTTATGGTAGATAATAATCTGGAGGAAAGTTATCTGATGCGGCTATCTTTTTATAAACTTATATAATTCCTTTTAAAGAATGATAATGGCTGATTGAATCTTGATTGTTTTTTGTTTTTGTTGAATATTGGCTAGGGGTGGGACGGATCGGATATCCGGGGTATTTTAAGATATCCGGATCCGGATCCGGATTCGGCGGATCCGTAAAATTACTATCCGGATTCGGATCCGGACCATCCGGATATCCGGGATCCGGATATCCGGGATCCGGATATCCGGACTAAAACTCGGATACCCGCGGATATCCGGATCCGATTTATTTAAAAAAAAAAAGAAAAAACATTAAAAATTAAAAGTTTAGTATGTATTTATTCTATTGAAAAATATTATTTTGGAAAAAAGTTAAATTAAAATAAGAGAAATTACTAAAAAAATTAAGTATTAGTTATATTTAATAAAAAATATATAATATACTATATAAATATAATTATATTTGAAATATTTTTTAAAATATTTAGTGGGCCCGGATCCGGATCCGGATATCCGGACCGAAAATTTCACTATCCGGATTCGGATCCGGATTCGCCGGATCCGTGAAATCACTATCCGGATCCGGATCCGGACCCCCCGGATATCCGTTTTTTCGGAGCGGATCGGATCGGATCTCGAATCGGATAGCGGATAACGGATATTAAGTCCCAGCCCTAATATTGGCTGATCCAAGAGTCTTTCTAAAAGATTTTAGCTATTTTTAATATTATTTATGTTTTATTATTTGTCATTGTATTAATTTTTCATGCACTATTTTAAAATTTTATCATTTATTTTAAAGAGTAATAGATGTATTGTTTATTATTTGATTAAAGCTTTTCAATTTACTTATATTGACATTTTAGAAGACTTTTGTATATATTTGTGCATCTTTGAGATGGTATGGGACCATATTGGATAGAATAGAACAACCAATATAATACAGGTTCATGTGAAAAGATTGTTATGTCTTAGCTAATGAATCAAAAATACATTTTCAACCTTTTTGAGTAATTTTATATTTAGTTTAGGCTGGTGCTTATTTATAAAAATGTTTTATATATATAAAGTAACACAAACGATTACAAAATACTAAAAACGACACAAATAGGATTCATGTGTCCTAAAGTATCTGATATTTATACTAAACTATTTATATATACAAAGGGGATTATTGTTGAGATGAGAGGATAAAGAGTTGATATATTGAGAGAGGAAGAGATTTGGAGTAGACAGTAACTTTGGAGATTTACCACAGTAACTTTGTTTTTACTGTGGTAAATGGGTTAAAGGCTTGAGAAGTTACCTTGCATCCTTTGGAGAGTAGATCACGCCCAAGGAGAGGTCTGGATGAAGACTAAGCAATCTGGATAAGGTTTCCTCATAGCTAGAGAGGCTGGAGATGAGAGGCTGGAGACAGGCTGTAAAGTAGACATCATCTAGTAAAAGATGCCAAAGGGATCAAGCATGTGAAGACTCCCATTGGCTGCTCTTGGATAGCTCTCTTTGACTACACACGTTCTAGATCTGCCCCTTATCCATTGATCACGAAATCTATTGTATCTCTCACTTAAATATGTTGAAAACCTCATCTTTAACAAATAATGGAGTTTTGTGCCTCTTTCTCTCTCTAGTTCATCAATTCTCTATATTCTCTTAAATCTGTCACATATATTAATCTGATTATCTATTAAACACTCTACAAACACAAAAGTGTTTATGATATCAGAGCCAGGTTCACTAACAGGGAAGGAGTGTTTCGTTTTTCATTTGGAGAAAATCTGGGTTTGTGTTCTTGGTGTTCTTGAGCTGTTCTTGGTGTTTTTGAGCTTTGTTCTTCATTTTCTGGGTTTTATTGGGTGTTTCTGATGGAATCAAACGACTTTAGCTCAGATATGAAGACAAGGTCGAGTTACCAAGTGAAGAAAGAGAGAGAAAACGAGTTGGTTTGGTCAGATTGGATGAAGACAGCTTTGGGAAGCTATGAGATTTGGCCAGATTGGATGAAGTCAGCTTTGGAAAGCTGTGGGGTTTGGAGTAACCAGATAAAGGAGGAACCTTTAAAGGAGAGAGCTGCTGATAAAGATCAGACAGCAAGTTTGGATTATATTCATCTAAAGGAGGAACCTTTAAAGGAGAAAGCTGCTGAAGAAGGTCAAATAGCAAGTTTAGAGGTTCATGAAGCCAAAGGGGTGATCCGTGGCTTAAGACAAGGAAAGGATGATCTTTATCAGCTTGTGTGGAGGATGAAAGAGTGTGGCTGGAGCTTATGGCAAGGCCAGAAGTCGTTCAAGAAAGAAGAGAACAAGATGGTATCTTTTGCTTTCTTGTGAATGAGATGTGTGAGTTTGTTGAATACACTTGTGATGTGTGTGAGCAGGACAAGAGATTAGCTTGGTGGAAGGGTGGTATAAATTGTAAGAGAGGAAGGTTAAGAAGACTTTCCAAAAGAAGGTTCAATGTTGAGAAGAGGCTAACCCGGAGTAGGTGTGAGAGCTCACGGGAGCCAACCGAGAGTAGGAGTGAGAGCTCTCGGGGAAGATGTGATGACAAGAGGCTAACCATGAGTAGGAGTGAGGGCTCATGGAGGCTAACCGGGAGTAGGAGTGAGGGCTTCCGGAAGAAGAGGAGGAGAAGAATGATTTCTACAGCTCATATCAACATGGGAAAGTGTGGGAAGAGAGTTATGGGACAGTGTTCTTATTCAGCCTATATGGGTGAAGGAAGCATTGTTCTGAAGGAGCAAGAGAGTAAAGGGTCAGATGAGCGTGTCACAAAGAAGAAATGGGATGAGTTTGTAAAGCATGTGTATGCTTTGGCTACAACCCGAAGACTAGGTACTCCTGCCAAAGCATCCACATCCAACAAACCCATCTTCATAGATTCTGGAGCAAGTCANGAGCAAGAGAGTAAAGGGTCAGATGAGCGTGTCACAAAGAAGAAATGGGATGAGTTTGTAAAGCATGTGTATGCTTTGGCTACAACCCGAAGACTAGGTACTCCTGCCAAAGCATCCACATCCAACAAACCCATCTTCATAGATTCTGGAGCAAGTCATCACATGATCAGTGATTCAAACTTGATAAGTAATGTGAGGAAAGCCACAGGAGGTGTGATGATAGCTAATGGTGCAATGGTTCCAATAGAAGGAGTGGAAAAACTCAAACTATTTGAGAAAGATACTGATGCGTTCTACATGCCCCAGTTTACTTCAAATCTATTGTCTGTGAAGAAGGCAACAGTTGATTTTGGTTGTCAAGTAGTATTCAGACCAAATGAGGTTGAGTTTCAAGATTTGAAGACTGGGAGAGTCATTGGTAGAGGAGACAGCAAGAATCAACTATACTGTCTTCAGTTGGCTAAGACTTCTAATTCCATTGAGTCTTTGTGTTTGAGCAGTACAGCTGAGAAGTGTGATAGTCTCACATGGAATGCAAGGTTGGGACATCCACATGCTAGGGCCATTGAGCTGATCATGCCTAGTATGGCATTCAATCACTTGGAGTGTGAAGCATGCATCCTAGGAACTGCTTTGATCTGGTTCATTCAGATGTGTGGACTTCTCCATGTGTATCTAGAGACAGCCAGAAGTACTTTGTGAGTTTCATTGATGATAAATCAAAGTACACATGGGTTACTATGATTCCCTCCAAAGATAGAGTCCTAGAAGCCTTCATGAACTTCCAAGCATATGTTACTAATCAGTACAATGCTACTATGAAGATTCTAAGATCTGATAATGGAGGAGAATACACTAGCAATGCCTTCAATAGTCATCTAGCAAAACATGGGATTGTGCAGCAAACGAGCTGTCCTTACACACCACAGCAGAATGGTGTAGCTGAGAGGACGAACAGACATTTGATGGAGGTCGCTCGGTCTATGATGTTTCATATGAATGTGCCTAAGAAGTTTTGGAGTGATGATGTTCAAACTACTTGCTATCTCATCAGTAGAGTGCCGACCAGAGTCTTGAAGAATCTTTCTCCATTTGAAGTGTTAAACAAGACCAAGCCACACATTGATCACTTGAGAGTTTTTGGGTGTATTTGCTATGTCTTGGTTCCTGGAGAACAGAGGAACAAGCTGGAAGCCAAGAGCACCAAGGCTATGTTCATTGGGTCAATTACTCAAAAAGGGTACAAGTGCTATGATCCAGAAACCAGGAGGGTTCTAATATCCAGAGATGTGAAGTTTGTTGAGTCTAAAGGATATTACACGGAAAAGAAGTGGGAAGACCTAGAGGATCTATCCCAAGTACCATCAGAGAGAGGAGCTACTCTGAGAATTGTGTTGGAGAGGCTGGGGATAAACTTATCCCAGAATCTGGAAACTAGGAGGAGAGAACCTCTTAATCAAACTCAAGAAGCAGCAAGAACAGTCCCTCTTGATCATGAGAGGGGGAGTGAATCTGAATCAGGTGATCAAGAGCAAAACCAAGAGGATTCAGGCCTTCATGATCAAGATGTGACACAAGAGCAAGCAAATTCTACTTGTTCAGAGGAAGAATCTATTGGATCAGGAGAAGAGTATACTGGTGCTGGTTCTGAAGAGGAACAAGAGGAGTCTACTGGTTCAGAGGAGCCAGTTCAAGCTGATGTCGCGGTTCAGGAGTTGAGGAGAAGCACACGGATTAGGAAGGATCCTTCCAACTGGGTAAACACAAGAGTGTACTACAATGCTCAGGCTGTGGAGCATCCCTCTCAAGCCGTGTGTTCCTTTGCTGAGTTCCCAGAAGAGCATGTTTGCTTTATGAACAGTCTTGATCAGAGTTTTGTACCGAGATCTTATGAAGAAGCCATGATGCAGAAAGAGTGGAGAGATTCAGTCAAAGATGAAGCTGATGCTATGATCAGGAATGAAACATGGTATGAGAGTGAGCTACCTAAAGGGAAGAAAGCAGTTTCAAGCAGATGGATCTTTACCATTAAGTACCTACCAAATGGGAAGATTGAGAGGAGGAAGACTAGACTGGTTGCAAGAGGGTTC
Source organism: Eruca vesicaria subsp. sativa (assembly GCA_932364175.1). NCBI lineage: Eukaryota > Viridiplantae > Streptophyta > Magnoliopsida > Brassicales > Brassicaceae > Eruca > Eruca vesicaria. The sequence goes on from CAKOAT010355154.1 coordinate 353,349, forward strand.
ACTCAGTCCTATGGAGAAGATTATACTGACACTTTTGCACCAGTAGCCAAGCTGCATACAGTTCGGATTGTATTATCCATTGCAACAAACGTAGAGTGGGATTTGTGGCAGATGGATGTGAAGAATGCTTCCTTGCTTTATATGCTTCCTCCTCCTCGTCTTGAGCATCTGGTGAAGCCAGGAAATGTTTTGAGGTTAAAAAAGGCTATTTATGGGCTGAAGCAGTATCCTAGAGCTTGGTACATGAAGCTTAGTACAACTCTCAATGGGAGAGGGTTCAGGAAGTCTGAACTAGATCATACACTTTTCACACTATCCGGACCATCAGGGATCATTGTGATTTTGGTGTATGCTGATGATTTGATTATCAGAGGGAGTGATAAGGCTGGGATTAAAGCCACTAAAGAGTTTCTCAAGTCAGTGTTTGATATTAAAGACTTGGGAGAGATGAAGTACTTCTTGGGAATTGAGATATGCAGATCAAAGGAGAGTTTGTTTATGTCTCAAAGGAAGTATACCATGGATATGCTGAAGGAGACTGGTGTACTTGGAGGGAAGATAGCTAAGACACCTCTTGAGGAGGGGTATAAGGTCTTGCGTGAGGGGGAGGTTGAAGAAAACCAGTTGTTTGAGGATGCTAAGCTGTATAGGAAGATGGTTGGGAAGCTGATCTACTTGACTATCACCAGACCAGACATATGTTTTGCTGTGAATCAAGTAAGCCAGCATATGCAAACACCAAAGGTACATCACTGGAAGATGGTTGATAGAATACTGAGGTACCTGAGTGGCACATCCGGACAAGGAGTTTGGATGGGATGTAATGGCAGTACTGAAGTGGTTGGGTATTGTGATGCTGATTGGGCAGGAGATAGAGTTGACAGAAGATCAACTACTGGGTATTGCACTTTCATTGGAGGAAACCTAGTCACTTGGAAGAGTAAGAAGCAGAAGGTCATCTCTTGTTCAAGTGCTGAAGCTGAGTACAGGGCTATGTTGAAGCTGACAAACGAGTTGGTATGGATCAAGGGGATTTTGAAGCATCTAGAGATTGAGCAGTCTACTCCTATGACCATGCATTTTGACAATCAAGAAGCTATCCACATTGCTTCTAACTCAGTCTTCCATGAGAGAACGAAGCACATAGAAGTTGATTGTCACAAGGTGAGACAGATGATTATTTTGTGGGTGATTCTTCCATGCTATACAAGAAGTGAAGACCAGCTTGCAGATGTGTTTACTAAGGCAGCGAGATTAAAGGCAATGGAGTCCATACTATCCAGGCTTGGGCTCATTGATCTTACTCCTAGGAGCTGATCCCCTCGTCATGAGATCTCCACTCTTTTTCCCTCATCAAGGTTTTATCCCATTGGTTTTTTTTTTATGAGGTTTTTAATGAGGGAAGATCTCATGGCAATCCAAGCTTGACTTGTTTCACATGGTCAAGCTTGAGGGGGAGTGTTGAGATGAGAGGATAAAGAGTTGATATATTGAGAGAGGAAGAGATTTGGAGCAGACAGTAACTTTGGAGATTTACCACAGTAACTTTGTTTTTACTGTGGTAAATGGGTTAAAGGCTTGAGAAGTTACCTTGCATCCTTTGGAGAGTAGATCACGCCCAAGGGGAGGTCTGGATGAAGACTAAGCAGTCTGGATAAGGTTTCCTCATAGCTAGAGAGGCTGGAGACAGACTGTAAAGTAGACAGCATCTAGTAAAAGATGCCAAAGGGATCAAGCATGTGAAGACTCCCATTGGCTGCTCTTGGATAGCTCTCTTTGACTACACACGTTCTAGATTTGCCCCTTTATCCATTGATCACGAAATGTATTGTATCTCTCACTTAAATATGTTGAAAACATCATCTTTAACAAATAATGGAGTTTTGTGCCTCTCTCTCTCTCTAGTTCATCAATTCTCTCTATTCTTTTAAATCTGTCACATATATTAATCTGATTATCTATTAAACACTCTACAAACACAAAAGTGTTTAATTATGATGTGCTATGTGATTGAGAGAATGCAGAGCAACACATTTATGATCTTATAAGTATTTTCGAGCCCCATCATCTGATATTGTTGCTCACATTTATGATCTTATAAGTATGCGTTGGTGGAGGAGTTGAGATAATACATGGCCTTTAGAATAATTAAGATTAGCACCATTGCTTTTGCGTCTAAAGCTGATCATGTTTTCCTTAAAAGAGTTGACTCCTATTAGTGACCCCTGAGAGCTAGAGAGCTACGCGAAGATGATCGCGTAAAATCTATCCACCCGCTAGTTTGGAAGCAGCATCTTAGTTGCACTATGCCACTCCACCATACCTTCGGTTTTAAAGGCTATAGAAAAATACTTGTGCAGACCTTATATTATCCATATTATGAATCTATCACTATAAAGATTGTAAGATACAATACATGTTTCTTTTTCCAATTTTCAAAGATGGATGGCTGATTAGAAACCCAAGAAGCTCCTCTACAAAACACATTGCATTGCCTAGATAATTGATAAGAGGTGATCGTATCAATCTCAGAAACATGTTCAAAACCAAACCCGACCCCTAGCAAGTGGATTCATGTAACCACAAGAAAAATAAAGCTTGTTCCATCAACCAATGCAAAGACTGTTTATCAAATGTAGATTTTACCTTATTTTTAAATCCTACTTCTGCGCTCTCGTTTCAGCAACCTATAACTCTCATCCGCCAGTACCCCCCCCCCCCCCTCAAGATGTTATATTATGGAATTGGACTTGTTCAAGATTTTGGTGACCTCCACATACTTGAATCTAAATATATTGAACTCTGAACCACAATAGATCTATTTATAGCCTTCTCTTTTTCTTCCTGCTTCCATACAGATTCACAGTAGCTTGTTAGAAGACATCAAAGAGGCACTTACATTCAAAAAAAATACTATAAGTTTTAGGGTTTAGGATTTTAGAGTTGATATTTCAGGGTTTAGAGATTAGAGTTGAAGTTTCATGGTTAGGGTTTAGAGTTGAAGTTTCAGTGATTAGGGTTTAGAATTGATGTTTGAAGGTTTATGGTTTAAATTTAAACTTTCAAAGTTTAGGGTTCTAGAAATGATGTTTCGGAGTTTAGAGTGGAAGTTTCAGGGTTTAAGTTTTAGAGTTGAAGTTTCATGGTTTAGGGTTTTAGAGTAAACTAGGATAAGACATGTGCCTTGCGGAGGGTGAATATACGTAATTAAAATATAAAATTTTAGTATTAATAAATTTAAAATTTACATATAATTGTTTTTATATGTATTTGAAATCTTAGAATTTTGGAATTTTTAAATAATTATCTATACGTAGGATCAGAAACAATTGTAATTATAATAGTAGATCAAATCTTAGAATTTAATGGACCTCATTTCATATATCTTTTCACTTTTTTAGTGTTCGACTGATGGAAAATAAACAGAGTGTCATTAGGCTTGATTGGTAGAGTATTAGCAAATTTTCTAATGTTTTTTAAGAAGCAGTTGGTAAAATAATTGCATTTAAAATATATAAAGTTTAAAACTAATTTAATATAATTTATTTATTTGTATAATAATATTAGAAAACTATATTTTTTACAAATTATTATTTTTTAAATAATTTTATAAAAAATTAAGTTAAATCTTAAATTATTTTAAAAAAAATATTTTAAGTTTGTCAAATACAAATAAAAAATTTAAAATTAATTATGGTCATGATTTAACATAACCATAATGATTTAAAAAATAAAATAAAAAAAAATAAAAAAAAATTAACAAATTAAAAATTAACTCAGTTTTATATCATGATTTAACAATTTAAAAATTAATTATGGTTATGAGAAGTTTACGTTCACATGTTAATCCTATTTATTTTCCATTTTCTCTTTTGTTGTGTTTTTTTATATTTTGGTTATTACTCGATATAAATATTGATTTTGAAGTTTATTCTCATTTCATTTATTTGTTTTGACCAGGGATTCAGAAAATAACTAAGATTTAAAATAATTAAAAAGATACATACTTAGGTTAAGATCTGCACTTTATGCACAATAAGTATTTTAAATTTATAATTTATTTTATAAATTTCTGTATATGATAAAATAATATATATATATATTACATAACTAAGAAACAGTCAATATTATGTAATAAATTGACGTATGCATATAAATTTAACTATCACTCTTGTTTATTCGCAATTACCGTAAATAAATCAAAATAATCAATCTTATATATTGTATATGATATATAATTAAATTTAAATGATATAAACATAGTAATATGGCACACTTTTAATATTGATATTTATTAAATGAGGTTTCTACTCATATGATTTTATGATTATTTGCATATTTGTGTAACAAAACTTTAGACCAACGATTTTTTTAATATGAGATGTTTAGTAGTTTCAATAATTTATAATCATTTTTTTTTTTAAATGACATATTTCAAAATTAAAATATTAACTTTTCAATATATGTTGAAGACAATCAAAATATAAGTATGTATTTTCATACGATTTATAGTTTAATTAAAACGATATGAAATATATATATAAATTAAAATTATTTCTTCATATGGTCTTATAATCATTATATATTAATATAGAAAACAAATTAAAACCTTGATCCTAAAAGTTTATGTGAGACTTTTAACAATTTTAGTAATTTATACTCATTTTGAAAAATTCGAAACACAAAAAAAAATCTAGATTTTTATTATATGATTAATGTAATTGTGTAATTTATTTTAATAATAAATAAATAAATAAATAAATAAATGAGAAAAAGTATACAGATTGTTATCAAATCTTTATTGTTTAAAATCATTAATTGTCATATATATTTTAATCACATTAGGTAATTCCGTATGTTTTATTTAAGGAAAGCATGTGAAACAATAAATATTTGATATATGCGACCAACTATAGTCTACGAAATATTATATTGCTAGAGAATATAATTTTTAGACTATACATTATATCACATGCTCTAGAATCCTTTGGATTAGAAATAGAAGCCAAATAGCTATGCCACATAGGATTGAGGTTATTTTTAATTCTTACAAACTTAAGGTTACAACTTTTTAAATGATTCTCAAATAATATATAGGGGATTACTCAAAGAAGTGGTATAGGTATAAATTATCTATTAATCTATAATGTTTTAATTAGACAAAGAAAGGGTATAAGGATAAATCATCCAAATCTATTTTTGTAACTTTTGACCGTGTATGAGACAAAAACTTAGATTTGGGTGCTCGAAAGGGCCTGAAATTAAACACTCAGCCCTATTAGATATTATTTCTTTTTAGGATGTAGGAAGTATTAATGTATCAATACGGAAGTCAATGAAGGCCATTGGGTAGCGAAGCCATTGTGAGAGTCACACACACAGAGATAAGTTCAAAGGTGTATTTCTACGTAGGATTGCGATGGAACAACGTTGACCATTCCCGCGTTCAACCTTAAAATTGTAGATTAGTCTGCAATCCATCTCTTACTTTTTCCATGGCATCTTCTTTATCTCGATCCGTGTGGAAGTACGATGCCTTCTTGAGTTTCAGAGGGACAGATGTTCGCAGAAACTTCATCAGCCATCTCACAGACGAAGGAATCATAACCTTCCATGACGACACAGACCTTGAGAGAGGCAGTTCGATCTTGAAAGGACTCGAGGAAGCCATGAATCAGTCGAGATTCGCAGTCGTCGTGATTTCAGAGGACTACGCTACATCTCAATGGTGCTTGAAAGAGCTTTCGTTTATGGTCGACTTAACTGAAAAGAAACGCTTCGACCTGATCCCTATATTCTATGAAATCCCTATATCCCTATGTTCAAGAGCCGAAGCGGTTGTTTTAGCAAAGCTTTTGAGGATCATGAGAAGAGATTTGATGCTAAGACCGTGAGTGAGTGGAGAAGCGCTTTGGCTATAGTTGGGAACATACAGTATCTGGTTGGGATTCCAATACCAGGTTCCTTTCAAGTCCCTATTTTCCTCATTATTCATGGACCAGTTTCAAATAAATATTAACTTTGTATTTAACAATATAAAATAAGATCATTTTTAAAAATTTATATATAGCTCTATATTTATATATTGACGTCTTTTTAAAAATTATTATCTTTAAGCATTTCAAGTTTTAGACCATAATTTATATCTATATCTATACTATTATTTGCGAAGTGATTTTTCGCAACGGAGCTCTCACGTTAAAAGTTAGAGTGGTTAATATCGTTTATACCCTTAATGAAAAGATATAAATTATACACAAATAAAAAACGAATTTTAATTCTATTAATTAGATAAGTGATTAAAATTAGTAATGATAACAAGCATTATCCAAAAAAATATATTTTTAAAAATAAAAAGATAATTCATCTATATATTGTGTTGTTATCTTAAACTATCTTCTAATATAAAAATTAAAAATACAAAAGAATTAAAAATTATTTGATTAGATGAGTTATTAAAATTATTAATAATAAAAATAATCCAGTATATAGAAAATATTTTAAATAAAAAAGATAATTACTATATACATTGTGTTGTTATCTAAATAATATCTTTTAAATTAAGTTTAAATAATAAAATATAAACACATAAAAATTAATAATCAAGTAAAATTCTTAATTTTATATAATTATAGTTTTAAAAATAATGAGTGATTTCTAAGATTTATTTATTTATTAATAACAAATATAATGTACCAAACAAAATTTCAAAATATTTATAATACGTAATAATTACAAAACAAAAACATAAACAATAAGTTATGAGTATAGTTTTTAATTAATAATATATGTATTAATCAAATAGTTATAAAATATTTACGCCCGCATGAGCGGGCAAAACACCTAGTTTTATTTTAAAAAGTATTCTTAATTTTGTTTTTTTTTTTAATTATATAGTGGCCTTGTTCAACCAATTGCTCATGCTAATACATATAATTATATGAATGGGTCTTTGACGCAGGAGCGATGATTCAAAGCTTACACAAGAAGTTGTTAGAGATCTTTGTGATAGGTTATACTTAGAGTCTGAGCCATCAGACGAAACAAGTGAATTTGTAGGGATGAGTCTCCATAAGAAACGCATGGAATCTCTTTTAACAATGGACAGCTCTGACTCTGATGATGATGTCAAAATGGTAGGAGTGTGGGGTATGGGGGGCAGAGGCAAAACAACCATCGCTAAATGTGTCTACGAATCCCTCTCGACTCACTTTCCTAGTCGTTGCTATCTTACGAACGTTAAAGATGATTTCCAAAAACATGGTGAATCATCATCATCATCATCATCATCATCATATCTGCGGAAGCAAATCATGTCTGAAATTTTCCCCAAAAGCCCCCTTAACGCACGGTGCGTCAGCCCTGAGGCAATGAGGCGGAGGCTACGTGGAAAGAAGGTTCTTCTCATCCTCGATGATGTTGATGACGTTAAGCAACTCCAAGAATTGGCTGGAGACTGCAAGTGGTTTGGACCAGGAAGCTGAGTCATTATCACGACACGAGACAAGCGTGTGTTAGATGAGCACTGTGTAAAACACATTTATGAAGTGAAGCCTCTTAGGACCACACAAGCGCTTCAGCTTTTCAGCAAGCATGCCTTCAAAATGAATCGTCCACAAGCAGAATTCAGACAACTCTGTTTAGATATTGTGGAGCAGCTTTGTGGTCTTCCTTTAGCGCTTCGGGTCATTGGTGCGTCTCTGTATGGTCGGGAAATACCATCTTGGGAAGACAAGCTGTGTATACTGAAAAACAGTCTTGACAAATCTATATCAGTGGCGTTAAAAAGTAAGTTATGATGCACTGGATGAGCCTGAAAAGATTGTGTTTCTTTATGTTGCTGGTTGTTTCAACGGAGAATATATGGATCGTGCGAGTATGGTACTTGATCCCTTTGTGATCAAATCTAAACCAAGGTTGGTAACTCTGACGGAGAAGTCTCTGATTAGTATGTCCAACAATACGAGGCTATGGGTTCATGATTCACTGAAAATGTGGTAAGATAAGCTTACATTTATTCTCTCTGTGCCTGTCTTCTACAGTTTCTTATTTAATTTTGTTTCGACAGGGAAATAAAGAGATTGAGGTGGAGAGTATATTGCTCAACATGGGTGAAGAAACAAGGCTTTACGTTAACCCCGAAACGTTTAAGAGGATGCGCAAACTCAAATTTCTTAAAATCCATAGTAATTCAACTGCTGCAGGGGGGAGCAAAGTGTGTATCGTCGACGATTTTGACTACCTCCCACCACTAAGATATCTTCACTGGGAGGCTTACACTTTAAAGTCATTGCCAACAAAGTTTGAGACCAACGTTTTAGTTGAGCTCAACCTTCCTGATAGCTCAGTCGAAACACTATGGAACGGAAGTCAGTTAATCTTTTTCTAAAGCAAAAAAAAAACACGAAGTGATTTCGGGACACGATTAAAATGTTTTTTGTGGACTGTGTGTTTATGTTATTCAGGAAAAATAATATATGTCTGTCTGTGTATGTCCCATTTTTGTAACCTTTCCATATATGTCTGCTGGTAACAAATGTCGTGGTTCTAATCTATGACAGGACCTTGGGAGTCTAAGATACATGAACCTTAACAGATGCAAGAATCTGACTGAAATTCCAGACCTTTCAAAGGCACAGAGCCTCGAGTATTTATGCCTTTGCGATTGCGAAAGCTTGGTAGAGCTTCCTTCTTCTCTTGGTCATCTTGATAAGTTAGTTAAGCTTTCCATGCTAAATTGCAAGAAACTCAAGAGTCTCCCGCGTAACATCAAACTGAAGTCTCTCAAAACTCTTTCTCTAGACGGATGCACATTGATACAAGAATTTCCATTTGTTTCCGACCATATTGAAGAGTTGGGATTGCGCTGCACATCAATTGAACTAGTGCCGGATTCTATCGGCTGTCTCTCGAAGCTCATAGAACTTCGGTTATCACATTGCAAGAGACTGAAGAATCTCCCTGACACCTTGGGGAATTTGACTTCACTCAAACATCTCACCATGTCTTGCTGTCCCAACATCACAGTCTTTCCAGTGCTTGGCAATGGAGTAGAAACTGTGTCCTTGAACGCAACACGGATCGAGGAAGTTCCCTCGTGGATAGGGGACAAGGTGAATCTATCGTGCCTTGACATGTCAGAGTGCAAGAAGCTCCATAATCTGCCTCACTCGCTGAGGAACCTGAAAAACCTGAAGCTGCTTTATCTCCGTGGGTGCATTAATATCACTGAGATCCCACAGGTTGCAGGGGAAATGAGAAGATTGGATTTATATGGGACGTCAATAGAGAAATATGGAATTCTCTCTGAAGAGGAAGCACTTGAGTTGCACAATCGTGATATGGACTTCTTGAAAGGATTTCTCACTCGCTATGTCCGGAAATACAAGATAAAACGCAACTCTTTATAAGTTGATGACTTCTCCTAATGGACTCGGATTTGCAGTCTTAAGAGGTGTTCAACAAGACTTGACTTGACAAGTTCCACCGCCTAAAGAAGAGAGACGGTTAAACTTGAGATATCCGTTTGATCTTTGATGCGAGCCAAATGGTTTAATCAAGAAAACCGAATCCCAAATACAATTGTTAGACCAATAAGTTGGTCAAGAGGAAAGGAGAATCACGATTTCCCAAGTTGTAGGACATAGATTCCCATTTCTCCAATGTTTCATAGTTTGTATGATTGGCAAAGAAACCCTTTATTTCCTTTTGTATTTTAAAGATCTTAATTGCAAGACAATAGGCAGAATGGATACTTGTAAGTTGTGTTCTTGTTCTGTTTTTGTTTCTAATCGAGTTAAAAACTTGGTGTTCTTAGTTTTGTTGTTAAACTTGATCGTGTTCAACTTTGCTACCTCTGCCAGATCAACTTGAGAAGCTTAACAACTACTGAGTAACCGAAACATTTTGGTAATCTTTTCACTGAGAGCTTCTATCAAAACCCACGTGTTATACTTTTCAAAGTATGTTTAATGCTAAAGCATAAGAGTTAGATCTCAGAGTATGCCATTCTTCATGGAGTGTATTTTTGCTCTTATTGGCTAAAATGTAAGAGTTAGATCTCAGAACATTAGTAAAAATCTTTTTNACTGAGTAACCGAAACATTTTGGTAATCTTTTCACTGAGAGCTTCTATCAAAACCCACGTGTTATACTTTTCAAAGTATGTTTAATGCTAAAGCATAAGAGTTAGATCTCAGAGTATGCCATTCTTCATGGAGTGTATTTTTGCTCTTATTGGCTAAAATGTAAGAGTTAGATCTCAGAACATTAGTAAAAATCTTTTTCTTTCTTTTGTAGGAAAGTTTTAAAAAAACTGTAACATCAGAAAGACGGTAACACGGATGCATTAAGAAGAATCAAGCCACTCTTGTAATCGGTTTATGAAAAAAGTAACATTCTTCCAAAAGTAAGAAAGAAGCCTAACATAAACTGTGACATGTTACAGTCTTATCTTTTTGTGCTCTGGGAATGAAGCAAAGCCTTAAACATGGATTTATTAACGTAACCCAATGAAGGGACAAAAGGCAACAATAACCGGAAAATTGGAGAAATAACCGAGTCCAATCGGTTTCATTATTGGTTGGCAAACTTAACTCCCTTCTCGATGGAAGACTTGAGTTCTGGCTTCAGTGCTTCCAAGCCTTCCTTCTCAAAGTCTGAGAGTGGCCCCAAATCAAGAACCTCCTCCACACCGTTCTTCCCCAACCTCACCTGAATCACATAACCAAGCCATCATATTCATAGTAGGATGCAACATTGTGTGTTTGATTGATGCTCTAAGTTTAGAGGATTACCTTTGAGGCAAAGAAAGGAAGCTCTGTGATTGTTGATTGCACGTACGAGCATTCAACAACGTCCGGAACTCCGTTGAGTCCCTTCAAGCATGCATCAGCAAACAATGCTCCAGCATAGCTGTGACAACGATCAGATTACTTAATAACCAATAGTATATATACAAGAAAAGAGAGAATAATTTCAAAAAAAAAGAAAAAGAAAAGGTAGGACAAGAGGATACTTACGCCATTGACAATGTAGCTGAACCTTTTCCTGCTTTAGCCTCCACAACTTCTGTACCTCCATCTTGAGTTCGCTTGGTGAGGGCGGTAAGTACGTCACCTGACAAGTTAGCTTGAGGAGTGGCCTACAATGTTGGCAAACAGAGTGAACTTAGTCGAGGAAAAGAACCACAGCATTCAACTACATTGAGAGGTAACCAACCTGAGAGAAGAGTGGGAGAATAGTAACCCCAGCGTGACCACCAATCACAGGAACGTTAACTTCTGCAGAGACAACAACAAGCATTTAAAGACTCAGGATAGTCAACACAACATCCTTCAACACAGCTAAGGAAAAGGACAAACCTGCAACAGGGACATTAGCCTTTCCAGCATAGAAAGTCTTGGCCCTAACAACATCAAGAGTGGTAACACCAAACAACTTCTTTTCATCGTACATGCCAGCCTTCTTGAATATCTCAGCTGCAATTGGAACAGTAGAGTTCACAGGGTTGCTGATCATATTAACAAGTGCCTGATTCAACACAAGAGCGTAACTCCAAAGGTCAGTCATTTGACAGAGTATTAACCACAAAAAGGAGACATTTTGAGCCCTAAAAATCAAGCTGTTGGCTTACATGAGGGCAGTACTTGGCGATGGCAGAGCAAAGGTTCTTGACAATGCCAGCATTGATGTTGAACAGATCATCACGGGTCATACCAGGCTTCCTTGGGACACCAGCAGGAATGATAACAAGGTCAGCTCCTTCAAGAGCTTTCGCCAAGTTATCATCTCCCATGTATCCAACAACCTATTACAAGAACGCATTTTGAAACCATTCAAGCCCTTAAATTAAACGACTTTACTGAAATCTAATAAACATCAGAGACTCCAAATCTAGTAGTTGAGATGGTTGTGTACGTACCTCAGATCTGGTGTTGATGTGACCGACATCAGCGGCAACTCCAGGTGTGTTGGCGATATCGTAGAGGGAGAGACTTGAGACGAGAGGGTTGAGTTTCATGAGGAGAGCCAGAGGCTGACCGATTCCACCGGCGGCGCCGAGGATGGCGACTTTACGCTCAGGAACGGACCCGGAGGAGAAGCCGCGGCGGAGAAGCGACTGCTTCGCCGAGGAAGAGGATCGGACAAGCATAGATCTGAACATTTTGGGAGGAGATCTAAAGAAGATGTCTTTTGTTTTTTTGTCTTTTAGTTTATGTGGTGAAGCTCTGGCGAGACACTCGATGATGATGATCAGATATGTAATGACTCTCTGCTTTTAATGCTTCCAGGTCTTTTTTGTGACTTTGGATAACTTTGGACTAATTTTGCGTAAAAATAAAAAATTCTGCTACTTGTTTGTATTATTAAAGAAAAAACATCATGATTTTCTATTAAAAAAATAAACCAATCAAAACATGATTTTTATCAGATCAATCAGAAGTAAGCATAATATAAATTGTAGTCTTTGTAGCTATTCAGAAGACTAATCCCTTTTCAGTGTACAATCTGTTTTGCTTCTTTTTTATAAAGCACATGTTGGAGAGTTTTGCAAAATCCCTTTAGTAGAAGGATTGATGGCAATTTTTTGATTAAAAGATAGGGAAGTTTTTAGCAAAAAAAATTCCTATATTCATAAGAACAAATATTTTTTAATTCATAAAAGGCAATTAAGCATAATAAAACAATTAAATCAACCCCAAAATGTCTGATTAAACACTAGCAAAGTACGTGCAGAGTGTAACGACAGATTCAGTTCAATTACATGTTACAAAGTGTACTTCTTTGCCACACCTCGGTCGCACCGGAAAAACGCCAAAATAGGAAGGAAAAGGAAAAAAAGAGTAAAACAAGAAGACGACGACGTGTCACAAGTTAGTGTGAGCATATGATTCCTAAAAGTGACACAAAGACTAGTCTGTTCATGGACAAGATCAGATAAAAGTCTCTTCAGAGAATATCTTACCCAAACAAAAATGACAAAATTTTCTGACGTAAAAAACCTCAAACTACTATTGAAAGTAATCTCTTCATTTGGTATACATATTACACAGAATCAAATTAGATTTGTTATCATCTGACGCAGAGTTAACGTCACACAATGACAACATATAACACCAAAAATAATTTTTCAAGAAGCTTCTATCATGTCTGGTTTCGACATCAGTTGATAAACGGGCTTCAAAAGTCTACTTGGGAACGAGGAAAGGCAGAAATACAAATATAGATCAAGCTGCTAAAGCAAGACATGTTCAGCACTTTTATCTATGAATCAACCAGTGAGAAATGATTCACAAAGAAAACCAATCTAGTGCCACTTTATTTATGTCAAGTAAAGGATTCCGTAGGCATGTGAACCACCAAACAGATGTCCTCAAAGATCACAGACAAGTAGAGCGGTGTGTCTACGTTTCATAAGATTGAAAAAAAAAACAACAACAAGGAAACAGAGTAGAGAAGAATACAGCAAAATACTAATGAAAACTACTAATCTGACAAACAAAATAAATCATCTGTCATGTCTATGAAAAGAGAGAAAATACAGACTAGTCTAATCAGTTATAGAGTAACTAGGCATTCAGAGGCCAAGGGCACATTCAGTTCAAGTGCATAGAGACATGTCAAAGCAGTAATACATTCATCAAATCCAGAGATTTTTAAAGAGGCTGCAATCACGTAATCACCACTAAGCACAAAAAGCATCTTCTCCCTGTCACAAACCTGAATCATACATTCACAACTCAATTTGGTCATTAGCATTAACAAACAAGTCACTTGAAAAGAAAGATTAATACTTCAAGCAGAAACCAACAACTCCAACAAGTAATGTACCAACCAAGTGGCACTAAGTTGCAAGTGATGATGGCTGCAAAAAGACTAAACAGATTTCGATATTTGTAAATGAACAGAATACTAAAACCTCAAACTTATAGTTGTAAGTTCACCCCAAACTATAAAACAAAAAGGTAATACATGAATCTATGCTAACAACATACAGATACTCAAATACACTCAGGCACTGAATCAAGTAGCAAAAATCACTGAACGAAAGCAAATAGCCCCAAATGGACACAGGAAAAGCAGAGAATTTCTAGCTAGCAAACAAAACTAAGCGCAGCAACAGGCAAAACAATACGAACAGCAGCGAAGAAAACGTCAAATGCAAGGACCATGCAAAAAAAAGCTCTACAACTAGCAAAAAGAAAAATCAAGTTTTAAAAAAATCTCACCATTCAGTAATTTGGTGGACCGTTGGGGTACATTCCTCCAAGAGGAACTCTTGGCACTGGGGAGGAACCAACAGGCGGATGCTGGCCAGGATATGCAGAAGCTGACGAATGCCCATAATGGCCACTCTCTGGATAACCACCACCAGACATGGAACTTGGCGGCATTCTATACGGTCCACTTCCAGCAACAGGCCCACCATAACCACCACCGTGACCACCCATTGATCCATAACCGCCAGATCCTGCACCACCATATCCACTGTAATGACCAGCATATGGACCTCCATAACCACCTCCTCCTCCAGTACCCCCACCACCCATAGAAGACGGAGTAGAATTCATATGATGTGGCGGTGGTGGTCCTCCAGAGTATCCACCGTAAGGACCCATCCCACCAGGTCCACCGTGACCAGCAGAATAAGGTCCAGGAGGAGGCACCATACCCATTCCATCACCATGACCATGTCCTCCAGCCCCAGCACCACCACCATCTGGCTTACCTTTCTTACCATCTATAGCCAACTTACACTGCAGATGCTTCCCATCAACAACCTTTGTAGGATCAGCAAGCGCCGCCTGAGCACCTTCAGAAGTCTTATACACAAACAAAGCGAACCCCCTCGACTTCCCAGTAACTTTATCAAAACCCAAAGGACCTTCCTCAATATCTCCATAAGCAAGAAACTGATTCAGCAACCTATCCGCAGGCATATCAAACGGCACATTCGCCACATAAATCTTCCTCATGGATATATCCGAAACATGAGCAGCCGCCGTACCCTGATTCCCCGCCGCCGCGAGCTGCGTGACCGTCACGCGCCCGTCTATCTTCTTAGACGGATCCTTGAGAGCCAGAAGCGCTCCGTCCACGTGCTTGAAAGTCACGAACCCATACCCTTTCGATTTCGCCGTGACCTTATCGAGAATCACGATAGCTTCCTCGAGATCTCCGTAAGTGGAGAAGAGAGATCGGAGACCCTCCGTGGTCGTCTCAGCCGCGAGGCCGCGGATGAATAGCTTCCTCTGGGAGATGTCTGAGTCGGCGGATGATCTGACGAGGTCGAGAACGTCGGGGTGACGAGCGACGGCCTCTTGTAAGATATCGAGAAGCTGGTCGCTGGAGAAGCGTTCGATGATCTTCCGAGCGTCGTGTGGGGTTAATCGAGTAGAGATTGCGGTCATGTGGTTTTCGTTGAGGAGTCCGATGCCGTTCTCGTCGAGCCGTCGCTTCTTCAACATATCCATCATCTGATGTGTGAGGAGGTTTAGATAGATAGAGATATCTTTCGACTCGCCTAAGATCCTTTAACCCTAGTCGACACAAAAGAGTTGCGATATGAGGGAAGGTATGTTGTTTTTTTTTTTTTTTTAACGCCAAAGATTGAGCTTTTCAAGCGACTTTTTAAGGCCCAGCCCAATTAAATTACCATTTTAAGGTATAAGATACTAGCTACAGCCCGATGGTGTTTACCTTTGTGCACAGTATCAATACCAATAAAACACAGAATGTTTCTGTTTAATAATTTTTTTATGTTTTTCAATTAAACATTTATTCTTATATACAAATTTAATTTATAATGAATGCAAATTTTGTCAATTTTATTTAGACGTAAAAATATAAAATAGTGGATTTCATTAATGGGCTGATTCTCTTTCAAATTTTATAAAAATATTTTGCAAAAATATATTTTCTTTGCAGGTTAGGTGGGACAAATGTTTGAGTCATAAAAATGACTCAACCCGCTACAAAGCGGGTCGGACGAAGCGAGTTTGACTCACTTCCCAACATTAGGCGTAGTTAATTGATATTAATTTTTTCCAAATAAAACTACACAATTATATACAATATATTTACATAGATATAGATGATTATAATAAATTAAAATCTGCATTAATTTTAAAAAGTTATATTAGATAATGAAATTTTGAAACTATATTATTTTATGAATTAATAACAAAACTAAAAAAAATGGGTCATTTAATTCTTAAATATACAATCTTTCTCAAATACAAATTTGAGGTACAACCATCCCCTAGACTATATTTGCGAAGTGATTTTGAAGAAAAATATGACATGGCACATTCAAAAATATGAGATGACATATTTGAAACCCTAATATGATATGCATCGATTTATGATCAATCATTGTCGGCTCCATATAAAAGTGATTTCGTTAATATATTTATGAAGATTTATGTCCTTATTTAATTTATATATGACATAAAAAAGATAATTTTCTTAAATAAGAACCAATTCCTTTGCTAAAAAAAGGAAATTACATTATTTTTGGTATATTTCACAAGTTATCAAACCAATAAAATAGAAATGTTTGGGTATATTTTTAAAAGGAACACAAACCTTGACCTATAAAAACGTCCTATAACAAAGAACTCAACATACAAACCAAATCAATACAATGAAGCGTTCAACCACAAAACCAAACGACCAAAACACAATACATGGACATCGATATCAAAAGCGTAAGTGAAATATTAAATAAGCACAAACTTATATTACAAATTAAGTATGACAAAATTAATCATAGGTGGAAGACCAAGAAAACATCAACATCCTCCAAACGAAGCATATGATGTGAATATGGATGAACAACATGAACAAATAACTGATAACGCAAAAGCACCACCACCTCTACAAAAGCGTAAGTCTATTTCTGTTTATACCCAAAATATTCTCTATATATTCTCTTCATTAATGTTTATCAATTAAATATTAATCATAGGGGGAAAACAAAGAAAACATCAACCTCTTCCAAACAAAGCAGATGATGTGAATATGGATGAACAACATGAACAATTAACTGATAACGCCAAAGCACCACCACCTCTCAAAAGCGTAAGTCTATTTCCATTTATACCCAAGATATTCTCTACTTATTATCTTCATTTATGTTTAGAAATTTTGTTTATTCATAACTTCAGGTGGCAGACCAAGAAAGGATAAATCATCTAAAACCCCTAGAACATCATCTACGATCGACCTTACTAAACAAACCTCAAGCAATATCGCAAGCGATGAAAGAATGCAAATTCTTGAAATAAAAAGAAAAGTTTTTAAGAGCAGTACACCTTTAGGTTAATAAAATTACAAGTACAAACTTATATTCAATATAGAGCATGACCGATTGTTATCATAGGTGGAAGAGAAACAAAACAACAACCTTCTTCAAACGAAGCAGATGATGTGAATATGGATGAACAAGATGAACAAATAACTGATAAAGTCAAAGCACCACCATCTCTACAAAAGCATAAGTGTATTTCTGTTTATACCCAAGATATTCTCTACATATTCTCTCCATTTATGTTTAACAATTTTGCTTTTTCATAAATTCAGGTGACAGACCAAGAAAGAATAAATCATCTAAAACCCCTGGAACATCATCTACGATCGACCTTACTAATCAAACCTCAAGGAGTACAAGCGATGAAGAAGAAGGTAACAACATATATTTAAAAACAATGCAATGTTCAAATCATACCCTCAAATACATATATGTTTAACCTCAACTTCATGAAACATATTTTTTCTTAACCTTTACCAACTGAGAAAATTTCATGTCGTTCATAGCCACTGATTCTGAGTATGAATCTGATTCAGAAGGTAATTAAATTTAATACCGATTTGGTACTCTTAACAACTCTACCAATATTTCAATACTTATTTTTAAAAAAATTGCAGATTTCAATCACTCTGATGATGATATCGGCATTAATCATGATAATCAGAGCAAAGTACATCAAAATAAAAATTCCTAACAAAACTAGATTGTTTCGAAAGGTTTTATCACAAACATGGATGCAGCTAGAACTATCAAACCAGGAGAATCAGAGAATGGTAATTATTTTACATTATTCTTCTATGTAATCGTTTTTAAAGACTGTCCTTCAAAATTTATAATCTATAACTTATTATTCTTAAAGCTAAAATTTTTTTCGTGTTTTCTTAATAACAGGTTACTATGATGATGGTGATCCTTTATATATATATGTCAATATTGTAAAGCATACATGTGGTTGGGTGAACAGATTAACAAACGAGTGAAAAATAAATAACATGTCTTTGTTATGTGCTGTAAATAAGGAAAAGTCAAGCTTCCACTACTTAAGACTTCCCCAGCTACATTGCTAACATTATTTTACAATGGAGATGAAAAAACAAACACTTTTGTGAATTCATAAGAGCATACAATTTGATGTTTTCATTCACATCGCTTGGTGGAAAGGTTAACCATTCTCTGAACAATGAAAAATAACCTTATGTAGTTCAGATATGCGGTGATAATTATCACAGAATAGGTGATTTTTTGCCTGGTCCCAACAAAGATCTAGCATTTTTGCAACTCTATATACACGACACCGTGAATGAGATACAAAATAGAATAAAAGCTTACAGGTAATATATGAATTTATATATATATATATATATAATATAATAAATTCATTTATGTTTTAATTATTATATTGGAACATATTTATTTATAACTTTCTGAAACGATTTATGTAGTAAAACGGGATCTGCTGCAAGTTTTGATGAATCGGTAGTTGGACTTCTTAAAAAGATGTTAGATGCTCACAATCCTCATGTCAAAGCCTTAAGATCAGCAATAGAGAAGTTTGATGTCACCAAACAAACCGAAGGCTTGAGATTAAGGCTGCCAAGTGAAAGATATGTTGATGGAAGAACGCATAACCTCGCCACTGGAAATGAAGTTGCAGGTTTAATTGCAGGTGACTTCAACATTGGTTTGAACACCTGTGAAATTATTATTGAGAGTAGATCTGAGAAATTACAACGGATTAGTGATATTTGCCACTCCAATATCCACTACAATTTCCTGATGGTGAAGATGGTTTCAGATTGGGAATCAACATTGGTTTTCTTGATACAGCTGGCAAAAAGAAAAAAACTGTGACAATGTGAGAATATTTTGTTTTTCGTATACAAGAACGGGAAGGAGAATTTCCTACTATAACGATGGCAGGCCGAGTGTTTCAACAATTCTTAGTAGATGTCTACACCAAGATTGAGACAAATAAACTGCGATATCTTTTCTTTAATTAGAAAAATCTCAGATACGAAAACTTCGACAATATTCAAAAATCAGCTGACCAAGGGGATTATAATTTAGCAGACCAAGGGAAACAAATCTTTACACCTTACTCTTTCACAGGAGATAAAAGGTATATGATGCAACACTATCTTGATGCCATGGCAACGTGCAAATATTATGGCTATCCAGATGTTTTCATTACAAATGCTTGTAATCCTAAGTGGCCAGAAGTTACAAGGTATCTTTAGAAACACAACTTAAAATCAGAAGGTAGGGTAGCCATATGTTGCAGGGTTTTCAAAATGAAACTTGATAGTATAATACAACATCTAACTAAAAATGAGAGAAATGAACTTTTGGTAAAGTTAATGCTGGTAAAATCTTATTTAATTTGTTCTATTTCTAAGAATTATTAATATTTCTATATTTTACAAATCAAAACTAACTAATTTATTATTACTTTGTTTCAGCTTTGTACACAATTGAATTTCAGAAAAGATGTCTTCCACATGCACATATGGTGATGTTTTTGCATTTAGATTCAAAAATGCCAACCGGTGAAGATTTTGATAAGTTTATTAGCGCAGGATATCCTGATAAAGATCTAGAACCGTACTTGTACGAAGTTGTCGGAGATAATTTGATACATGGACCATGCGGAGCTGTTAATAAAGCCAATGTTTGTGTGATTGATGGCAAGTGTTCAAAATTCTTTCCCAAGTCTTTTAGTGCAGTCACTAAAGTTGATGATGCTGGATTTCCTATTTATAAACAGAGGGAAGATGGAAGAAAAACTCACAAGAGAGGTTTTGACTGTGATAATAGATATGTCGTTCCATACAATAAGGATCTATCGCTTCGTTACCGTGCTCATACTAACGTTGAATGGTGCAACCAAACATGCTCTATTAAGTACTTTTTTAAGTACTAAAGGACCAGACTATGTCAACACATCCGTAGGAAGAGACGACCAGAATGATGATACCGTTGATGAAATTAAAAAATACTATAGCTGCAGGTAACATTTGAAAATAAAATATTATTCGTAATGTTCATTAGCTACAATTTAATTATACTGTACTTTTTAGATACATATCCGCATGTGAATCTACTTGGAGAACTCTTGCTTTTCCTACTCACTATAGAACAACATCAGTAGAAAAACTATCATTTCATCTACGAGGTCAACAACTGGCTGTTTACAATGAAGACGACCCTGTTGAAGAAATAATAAACATAAATTCTGTCGGGAAGTACAAGTTTATTGCCTGGAAGGCCAATAAGATATATCCAGAAGCAAAAAATCTAACGTATGCAGACCTCCCATCATACTTTGTTTGGCATCTGAAAACAAGAATGTGGAAGCCAAGACGGAGGGTTTTTGCAATTGGAATGATCACTTATGTACCACCATCTTTAGGTGAAGTGAATTACTTAAGAGTTTTGCTAAATATAGTCAAAGGTCCAACAAGCTTTGAAGAGATAAGAACAGTTAACAGCTATATCCACGAGACATTCAAAGATGCATGTTATGCATTGGGTTTGTTGGACGAGGATAAAGAGTACATTGAAGCTATTAGAGAAGCAAGTCTTTGGAGCTCTGGAAAGTACCTCCGAATGTTGTTTTCTATAATACTGATATCAAAGAGTGTCACAACTCCAGAAAATGTATGGAATGCAACTTGGGAGATACTATATGAGGATATATTGTACAACAAAAGAAAACAAACAAAAAAAATCCAAGAAAGATCACAAGTTAATACAATGTTCAGTATAAAGTTTTAAATTTATTTTCTCCCTTTTCAGATTTGAGTTTATAAGAAGATCAAATAAAGAGCCTAACTTTGGGAGAGATTGAATCGCTCATGCGTATTAATGGAAGCTCACTGGAGTTTTTTAAAGGTATGCCATGTCCAGATGTTTATGCGTATGATACTGATGTTAACTCTTTGATCAGTGACGAGCTGAACTACAACCATGATGAGCAAAGAGACAAACACAAAGAGCTATTAGCCAAGATAACAGATGAGCAAAGATCTGTTTACCAAGAGATACTAGATGCAGTAAATGGTGACAAAGGTGGTATGTTTTTCGTTTATGGTTTTGGAGGAACATGAAAAATGTTTGTTTGAAACATCCTAGGTGCTGCTATTCGATCTTTGGGAGAAATAATATTGAATGTGGTATCCAGTGGTATTGCTGCATTGCTTTTACCAGGAGGCCGGACAGCTCACTCAAGATTTGGAATACCAATTAATGTACATTATTTTACAACCTGTACAATGTCAAAGGGTTCAGATCAAGCAGAATTGGTAAAACAAGTTAAGCTCATAATTTGGGATGAAGCTCCCATGATGAGCCGACACTGTTTCGAAACTTTAGACAGAAACTTGTGTGAGATAATGGGATGCAATGAGCCTTTTGGAGGTAAAGTTGTTGTCTTTGGAGGAGACTTTAGACAGATGCTACTGGTGGTAACAGATGGTGGTAGAGTAGAGACTGTTTTGGCTTCTCTTAATTCATCATATCTGTGGAATAGCTGCAAGGTTCTAAGACTTACAAAAAATATGAGACTAATGGCAGGAGTTACTGATACTGAAGCTAAAGAATTTAAAGCTTTTTCAAAGTGGATTCTTGATATCGGTGATGGAAATATAAACCAACCAAACGATGGAGAAGTTGAGATCGATATTCCTGAAGATTTGCTCATAACTGGATGCAAAAATCCAATAGAAGCCATAGTGAACGAAGTTTACGGTACATCATTTGCAGAGAAAAGAGATCCCAAGTTTTTCAGGAAAGAGCCATATTGAGTCCACAGAATCAAGATGTTAATACTACTAACGAGTATATGCTGCCAAAATTATCAGGTACCATTTTAATTTTATAAATTACATCTTTAGTTGCTAGAAACAATGAATATAATCTTATATACACTAACTAATATTGTTAATAGGTGCAGAAAAAATATATCTCAATTCTGATGGTATAGATAAATATGACAAAGGACCAAAGGATACCATGTGTTACTCTCAGGAGTTCTTAAATAGCATAAAGATCTCTGGATTGCCAAACCACTCTTTGAAGTTAAAGGTTGGTGCAATAATTATGCTGCTCAGGAACATCGATTCTAAAGGTGGTTTATGTAATGGTACAAGGCTGCAAATTACTCAGTTGGCTGATCATGTTATTGAGGCTATAATTATAACAAGTTATATGAATGACAGAGAAGGTGGTGAAAGAGTCTTAATACCAAGAATGTTTGTATCTCCGCCAGAAACATAATTGCCTTTTAGGATGCGTCGTAGACAATTCCCCATTGCGGTTGCTTTTACAATGAGTCAAGGTCAAACACTACAGAGAGTTAGATTGTATCTTCCAAGACCAGTTTTTACTCATGCACAGTTGTATGTTGCGGTCTCAATAGTAAAATTAAGATCAGACTTGAAAATTCTAATCACAGATAAAGACGGTAAGCCTCTAAGAAAAATAATGAATGTCGTGTATAAGGAGATCTTTCAAAACATAGCCTAAGTCTCAGCTTTTGTTGTCCCGGCGTATGATCACTTTAATTGTTTAATACATTACGAGATTTTGTAATATGAGAACTTTGTGATCCAATGGCATACTCAAATAAAACAACTCTTTCGATACATCAAAGCTTCATAGCGTAGAAGTCACTACATCTTTAGCATGTTCATCTTCGTCAAATAAACAACTTCATAACTCATGTCTTCTGAAAGAAGACGACACCAGCTTCACCACCCTCCAATCATAAGAACATTACTCTTGAAGAGCTTCCACTTAATACATCTTATTATATTTCCACACAAAATTTATATGTTACAACTATACCTTAAATTCTAAATATAAAACTATAAAAATTAAACAATACAATTAAGCCCGCGCATGCGCACGGGCGGATCACCTAGTTGTTAATATATTTAGAGACATAAAAAAAATTTCTCAGACATTGTAAAATAAAATTTTCTTCATATCCGCATGATAACTTGATCTTGATTTTGTGACATTTTATATCATCAAAACAAAAGATTTATCGATTCATCTATAGATAAAATAACAAAAATAGTACCCACGCATTTTAAGCGCAGATCAAAAATCTAGTAAAAAATTATAATTTCCTACATTCTATCTATACTACTAAAAATGACTATTTGAGGTCCAAAACAATTTCCACAACAGAATACAAATCCTTATTCCAAAAATAAAGTCACGGGCTCATTAAACTATATGACGAAAAATATAATAAATAAATATTTTTTTCCGTCAAGTTTGATTAATTAGAAGGGCCAAAACCCGTTATCCTTACAAAAGAACCAAAGGCCAAAATCTTAAGCCAACCGGAACAAAATATAAGATTCGGCCCAAAGGCCATCCAAACTACGCTGACACGTTCAAAAGCCCAAGACACGGAATCGCCAGATCTTACACGGCGCCGCATCGGAAATAAACACCCCTCCTCCACTGGAGATTCTTCCACAGAGAACATCAATCGGACAAACCGAGATCTCATCCATCTCATCACATCACCCACTTCGAGATGCATCCCGGAACAACATAAGCTTCTTTTTTCTCATGTCGTCGTTATTATCATCGGAGAGCTTCATCACCTCGCGAGATCTCATCCAATCCGACCCAAACAATCACACAGAAGACAAGAACTACACCCAAACCACACCAAAAGACAGAACAAAAGCCATTACATGAGCTAAAACCCAAAAATTACTACGGGTAACTAATCAGCAGCGCAGAGCTTTGGAAGCCTCCACCCTCCGGAAACTAGAGTCGGCGATGACGGAACTATGTAAGCTTCCCCTTCATGGAAACAATCCGGCGACAGCAGAGCTGAGGAAGCCTCCACCTCCCGAATTCAACCCTTGGACTGACGAACCGCCTTTCCCCCGCCGAAACCCTCTCCACAACTGCGTCTTAACTCAAGACACCGAGCCACCACGAGCGATGGATACTGGACCAGAGCTCAGACAAGGCGATAGGTGAGAGGAGACGAAGGAAAAGCAAGACAACAAGCTTTTTTAAACGGAAGAAAAAGGGGCTCCGGCGACGGCACGCTCGCTCACGCGCCGGCCGTATGCCGGATCCAAACAGATCTATTTTCTCTCTCTGTAACTCTCTCTCTCTCTCTCTAATTCACAATCACTTAAATTTATATAATAAATAAATATACAATATAAGAAATGATAATATTACATTATGTTTATCTTAACTAATGTATAGTTTTACATTTTTTATTATTTCAAATATCAATTATCTTGCATTTTTATGCAAACTAAAGTACATCTTTATAATGTAGTATTATCATTACATAGACAAAAAAAAAGTAAATAAGAAAAATAGAATAAGTAAAATAAATAGTTTTTTTTGTTTTTTTTGAACAAGATGACGGTTATTGGCGATTTCAAGGCGATTCTGCAACGGTTACAGATTTTGATTTACTTTCTCACCACGAAATTCGTGGTTGATGATGTTTCTGGTGGCAAAGCGTAGATTACGGTGTTTCCATTACCCACGTTGCCCTGTTTTCCCATGTGGAAGTTACTACTTCCCCGTGATGACTTAGTGGTCCAGAGTTTCGTGAAGTTCCTCTATATAACGCAAATTTGGGATGCATGTTTCTCACACTGCTTTATATCTTTTCTCTCTAAAATTCTGTTCTACCCTTTGAGATTAACCTCCTGCTCGAAAATGGCGGATAACATACGCCGTGCAATGCAAGATATTGATCTTGGAAGTGAAGATGCACCAGTGGCCTTACCGATGGCAGTTGTTCAACAAGCTGCTGAAGAGAACATATTCATCTTGATCGGGAGACCTGTGATGCCGCGTCGACAAAACATAAGAGGTATTCTTACAACAATGCCACGAGCCTGGGGTCTGGAGGGTGTACTCAAAGGACGTGCCATTGAAGCAAGATGATTTCAATTCATCTTCCCATCTGAAGAGGCTATGGAAACGGTGATCCGTAGAGGACCATGGGCCTACGCAGAGAGGATGTTAGTCTTACAACGATGGACACCATTAATGGACATGGCAATGCTTAACTTCATTCCCCTCTGGATTCAGATTCGAGGAATTCCTTTCCAGTTTGTTAACCGTGAAGTCATTCTTTATATTGCTCGAGAAATGGGGCAATACATCCAAATGGACTACATTGAAGAATCCGGCACTCGTTTGGAGTTTATCAGAGTTCGTTTAAACTGGAACATCAACCAACCATTACGGTTCAGACGTAATTTTCAGTTTGCTCCAGGAGTGAATACCATGCTTCGCTTTTGGTATGAGAGACTCCGTGGTTTCTGCGAGACATGTGGCATGATGACACATTACTCTGGTCGTTGTCTAATTGTCAATGGTGGGCCAGATACAGATCCAGAAGATGGTGAGGATTCTTCTGATGATGATCAACCCATGGGAGACGACCACAACCCCAACCAAGGAGTTCACATTGAAGAAATACAAGATGGTAATGACAACAATGAAGCAGGCAATAACGTTCAGGAAGAAGTTCCCTCTGGTGCTGCGGTTGTTCAGATTGAACCAACAGATGATGAGGACGACAATACCAGTGAAGTGGAGATTGATGGAGGAGATGATGAGTTGTGGAGTCCAACTGCCAAACGTACGATGTTCTCTGACGACATTAACATGGAGGAGATGTATAATCCTCTCATACCAATGGGATTTACTCACCCGGGGAGAGAATCTCTTAAAAGGAAATCATGGATGAAAGCTGCAGAGGGAAACAAAAGCAAACTCTGTTTAGGTGAAAAGGGAGAATCAAGTACTGCTGGCTTTACTAAGAAACAGAAGGAAGAGGTTAAGGAGTCACACAACATGACAAGTGTTGAGCAAGTAAGTGATGCAAAGGTTGAAACTATGGTGAGAGGCGCGGTGGGCCCAGAACCACCATTCCCACCATGAGGACATCCTGCTGGAACTGTAGAGGTCTTGGCAGTGACTCTACAGCTCGACGCCTTAAGGAGATAAACAAGAAGTATCTCCCGGACATCATTTGCCTATCTGAGACAAAGCAACAAGATGACTGCATTAGAGATGTTGGTGCTCAATTGGGTTTTCTAAATTATGTAACGGTTCCCCCTTTAGGACTTAGTGGTGGTTTGGTTTTATTCTGGAAGCAAGATGTAAAGCTCTCTGTTTTAAGTCTTTCAAGTCAGCTCATCGATTGTAAAGTTCTAAGTAATGAAGTTCCTTTCTACTTGTCATTTGTCTATGGTAATCCCAATGCTAGTTTGCAAAGTTATACATGGGAGTCACTTGAAAGATTGGGAATGACAAGGAGGAATGAACCGTGGATGCTACTTGGTGATTTTAATGAGATACTTGGGAATCACGAGAAAATAGGAGGAAGAATACGACCTACTTCTACGTTTCAATCTTTCCGAGATTTTGTTCGTAACAATGACCTGACAGATATAAAATCAATTGGTATAGATTATCTTGGGTTGGACAGAGGGGGACTCACCATGTTCAATGTTGCCTAGATAGGACTATGGCAAACAGTAGATGGTTAAATGAGTTCCCAGCTTCAGAAACAGAATTTCTTGGTATTGGGGAGTCCGATCATCGACCATTGGTTACATACATCTCTTATGATACAGACATCCCGAAGAGAATGTTTCATTATGATGGAAGACTAAATGAGAAGGAAGGTTTTAAGGCAACAGTTACCCGTGGGTGGAAAGGCTCTGGTCAAACACATTTGCTACACATCCCCTTGGTGCAACGACTTGCCCGATGCAGACAAAACATATCAGTGTGGAAAAGACACAATAGAAACAATGCAGAGGAACGTATTGTTTCATTGAGGAAACGGTTGGATGATGCAGTTTGTGCTTCTACTACGACTACACAAGAAAGATCAGTTATTCAAGAGGAACTGAATCAAGCCTACATGGAAGAGGAAATATTTTGGCAACAAAAAAGCCGAATTCGATGGCTCAGGTCAGGTGATCGCAACACGAAATATTTTCATGTTGTAACAAAGGCGAAACGAAACAGAAATCATATTACTTCCATGCAAAATGAACATGGAGTGGTTCAACGAGGACAAAAGAACATTGCTAAGGTTGCAGAAACTTACTTTCAGGAGCTCTTCACGACAAGAAATGAAGCTTCACTGTATTTTGATGAAGCTTTAAGAGGTTTTCAGAGTAGAATAACAAAGGAGATCAATGCAGATTTGATCAAACCAGTGACTCCAGAGGAAATTGAAAGTGCTATATTTGACATTGGACCTCAACGTGCTCCTGGACCAGATGGTTTCCCAGCCATCTTTTACCACCAACATTGGAATGATATCAAAGAAGAGATTATTGCTGAAGTTACAAGATTTTTCGAAGAAGGGGTTCTGGATAATCGACTAAACCATACTAATCTCTGTCTCATACCAAATATTTACCCACCATCTAATATGGCTGAAATGAGACCTATAGAACTATGTAATGTAGTCTATAAAATCATTTCAAAGATCTTGGTTATGAGATTGAAAGAACATCTACACCACTTTATATCGGAAAATCAGAATGCATTCATCCCAGGGTGACTTATATCTTATAATATCATTGTGGCTCATGAGATTATGCATTGTCTGAAGGCTCGGAAGAGACAAGCCAAATCTTATATGGCTGTGAAGACTAACATCACTAAAGCTTACGACCGACTTGAATGGAGCTTTTTAGAGCGTACGATGCAAGTTATGGGTTTTCACCAGAAATGGATTCACTGGATTATGACTTGTGTAAGTACAGTCTCATTTTCAGTTCTTATTAATGGATCACCTGAAGGTTATATAATTCCTCAAAGAGGTATCAGACAGGGAGACCCGTTGTCTCCTTATTTGTTTATCCTCTGTGCCGAGGTTTTATCTCACCTGATGCATCAGGCAATGAGTGATAGATCGTTACTGGGAGTTAAAGTTGCTCTACAAGCCCCACAAGTCAACCATCTGCTATTTGCAGATGACTCTCTGTTTTTCTCATTAGCAAACCCAAAAGCTGGTAGGAGACTGAAACATATTTTTGAGCTCTATGAGAAGGTGTCGGGTCAAGCCATAAATCTTACAAAGTCAGCCATCACATTTGGATCACAAGTTTCTGAACATGTTAAAACAAGAATGAGGAATCTCATGAATATACACAATGATGGTGGTCTTGGCAAATACTTAGGTTTGCCGGAACAGTTTGGAACTAAAAAAATCAGAAATGTTTACATACATTGTGGATAAAGTCAAAGCTGTTACTCAAGGCTGGAAACAGAAATTTCTATCACCAGGAGGGAAAGAGGTCCTCTTGAAAGTTGTGGCCCTGGCAATGCCTATTTTCTCTATGAACATATTTCGGTTAACAAAAGAGATATGTGAGGAAATAAATGGAGTTCTAGCAAAGTTTTGGTGGGGATCTGGCGACAAAAAAGGCATACATTGGTATTCATGGGATCGCATATGTATACATTGGCATACATTAGGTTTCAGAGATTTAGAGCATTTCAACCAAGCCTTGCTTGCAAAGCAAGCATGGCGAATTTTGCAACACCCTGAGTGTTTGATGGCAAGAGTACTCAAAGCGAGGTATTTCCCTCATGACAATATATTAACATCTACTATAAAGAGAAAGTCGTCTTACGCATGGAAATCCATCATTCATGGAGCACAATTACTAAAACAAGGATTGAGATTCATCATTGGTAATGGAGAGAAAGTTGATCTATGGTTAGACCCGTGGCTGCCGGAACATCCTCCAAGAGCACCAAGACCTCGGCTAATAGGAACTAATACTCGATGGGTTTGTGAATTATTTACTCTTGATCGTAGGAATTGGGATGAGAACAAAGTCAGAGAATGTATTCATGCTGACGATGTACAGAAGGTTCTTTCCATCAAAATCTGCTCAACAGCACAGCTGGATCTATTGGGGTGGCACTATAACGAAGATGGTATTTACTCGGTCAAATCGGGATACTGGTTAAGTACTCACCTTCCCCAAAACCAGATGGTTTTAACAACTTATGGAGACCCTAATCTCAAGAGGAAAATCTGGAAAACAAAGACTGCACCAAAACTCAAACATTTTCTTTGGAGAACACTCTCTAAAAGTCTACCAACACAAGACAATCTTCAAAGGCGACATATAATTACGAATGCTCAATGCCCTCGTTGTTTTCAAGCTACTGAAACAGAACATCATATTCTATTTGAATGCAGTTATGCCCAGAGAGTATGGAGAGCTTCAGGATTCTCAAATCTGATCATCAATAACCCTACAACAACTTTGGAAGAGAAAATTGAAACATGTCTTCAATGTGGTACTTCAAATACTATGAGACATTTTCAAGATCTTCCTTTTTGGATTCTCTGGAGACTATGGAAGAGTAGAAATGTATTGGTGTTTCAGAATACAGAAATCCCATGGGGAAAACTTCTTCGTCAAGCAAAGACAGATGCAAAAGGAATGGGTAGAAATTATAGCAGGAACAAATGATAGGGATGGACGAAGCGATGGAAATGGGAGATCATCACTACAACACGGATGGACAAAACCACAGGAAGGATGGCTAAAATGTAATGTTTACGGATCCTTTGTTAATGCGAATATACCAAGTAAAGCTAGATGGGTGTTTCGTGATGAACATGGTTGCTATCGAGGTGCAGTACAAGCTACCGGTAACAAGGTTAATAATCCATTGGAAAGTGAAATACAAGCTCTGGTAATGGCAATGCAACATAGCTGGAGTAAAGGTTACAAGAAAATTATATTCCAAAGTGATTGCAAAAAAGCGGTGGGAATTATCAACAAAAAACTACTGCATTTTGACGCCTACAATTGGCTTCGAGAAGTAACAAAATGGAGACAAAAGTTTGAGGAGATTCGAGTAGAATGGATTCCAAGACTGGGGAACAAAGCAGCAGATCGTCTTGCTAGAACTGCTATACCAAATGAATCGGATTTTTATTATCATTTCTATGTTCCTTATTTTATAACTAATGACCTCCATATGGATCTTTTAAACAGTCATCAAAGTTAATAAAATGTGATGTTAAAAAAAAAAGTAAAATATGGATCTTTTAAACATCACATTTTAACATTTGAATAAAATGTGATGTTTAAAAAAAAGTCTTTTGTGTATCACTGATTCTCATATGCGAGTAAGTAAACTTTGGTTATTCAAATTTTAGTGTTCTTTGAAAGTCCTAATAATTATAAAAGAGAAATAGATAATGATATTAGACTATATACATTGGTATGCAAAATTCTAACATAAATATTTACAGTGTATATCACTTTTCAAGTTTCAAAGTTATTGTAATAAATTATCAATAACAAAAATAAATTAACACCAAATCACCTAATTTTGATTTTTCTACCATTGTTCACTTCATTTTCTTCAGGTGTTATAGTGAAATCTTCATCAAAATTTAAAAATCACAAATATAAAACAGAAATGTGAAAATTTAACTTTTTAATTAGAAATTTAGAATATAAAACATAATTAAATACTAAAAAAGTAAAATTTATCTATTGGTTAAACTGGTATCGTTTTTTGGATTTTAATGGGTTTTCACGGGTTTTAAATTTTGATTTTTTTCAAAAAATTCAAACTGAATTTTTCTGGGTCACCGGATTTATCGGTTCAACCGCGGATCTGAGTCGAGTTTCAAAACATTGGTAAGCAGAGAAACAAAACAGGTGTTAAAAAAGAAGTAAGGAAACAAACATATGATTAATATAAAGTTATGAGACTAAAACTCCATTTTTCCTCCAAAATGGAGTAAAAGAGAATATGGAGTAAAAATGCTCCAACCCCACTCCATTTTCCACTCCATAATGGAGTGATGAACAAACAAAAAACAGATTACTCCATTTATGGAGTAAACTCTACTATGGAGTAGAATATGGAGTAGGGTTGGAGTGTTTTCTACTTCATATTCCCTTTTACTCCATTTTAGAGTAAAAAATGGAGTTGGGTTGGAGATGCCCTAGGGAGGGTATCATATCGAAGTCCATAAAAAAACTCGAATGTTTTTAGCAAAAAAAAAATTTGAATGTTACTTTTTGGAGTTTCCAGAGAACAAAAATGAAATCTTGTTTTCACACAAGATCTTGAGCAATTCTAAAAGGAAAAAAATAAGAGATCACAGACCAAATCTGACTTCAAAAAGCACCATAAATATTGTCAGTCTTCTTTGAACAGTAATGTCCTTCGGCTTTTCCCCATCATCCCCGCATCCCATTCAGATCCACTAATTTTACCAAAATGACAATCATCCTTTCGATTCAAACCTCATCTCTGTAGCCGATATTTTGTATGTCATATGACATTATTAAGATTTTCGTGATGGTACACATATTAAAAGGGATTGTAGATTACGGTAGGGGTAGTCTCAAAAAGATTTGGTTAACTGATTCTTTTTGTTTGGAATGTTCTTTATCGTTACTGATTCACACTATTTTATTATCATAGTGTTTTATTTCTGGAAAAACAAATAAAACATTTAAGTAAAATTATAAATTAAACGTATTCCAGTAACATTGTATTGTAAATACATTAAATTTTAAGATAATTAAAAAAAAAAAAGACTTTTCAGTTTTAATAATATTGATTTGTATGTCTCACTCTCACGTATGAATAATGTAACGTTGGATTACTGAAAAGAAATGACGTTAAAAACGGAAAAGAAGCGTTTTCATATATTTACGACGAAAAGTACAAGAAAAACTAATAACACTCTGTCCAAAAAAAGGAACACTAAAGAGAAAACGCGTGGCGCCATTAACGAAGGTGTAGTAGTAGCTGAGGGGATTCGCCACAATGCAATCTCCTCGTAAGTTATTCCACGCGCGATCATCACTCGCCACGCGCCGATCGACAGCTCTTATCGTATTAACTTCCCTAGCTATAGGAATCGCCGGATTCACATTTGGACTGGCCGTGATTCTCTTCCCGGCTCTCCGACTAACCGGCCGTAATTGCTTGACGAACTCTCCTCCGAAGACAGTGCGAGTCGTTTGGGACGTCGTTGGCAATAGCAATAGCAATAGTAATAGTAATAGCAATGGCGTTGGCGATGGGAAGAGGCATAAGGTTATGGGATTCGTCGGTATTCAAACCGGATTCGGATCCACTGGCCGGAGACAAGCTCTTAGGAAGACGTGGATGCCGTCAGATCCAGAAGGTCTTCGACGGTACTGATTTGATATAGCATTCTCTTGCCATTGGTTTTGATTTGGATTTGGATTTGAATTAGCAAATGGGAGATCTTACTTTGAATCTTGAGTTTGTATTTAGATGAATCTAATTAGGTACTGACTAGTGCGCTTTGATATTTACATTTCACTAGATATGCTTTCACTATAAGATGGATCTTGTTTTTATTTTATTCTTGAGCAAACGGAGATGGATGGATGGATCTTGTTTTGTTGTACTACACTGGTTCTTGCATGCTTTCACTATTACATGGTTTTTGTTTTGCTGTAGTACATTGGTTCTTGCATGCTTTCACTATAACATTGTAGATGGTACTTGTTTTGCTGTAGTGCATTGGTTCTTGCATGCTTTCACTATTACATGGTACATGGATCTTTTTTTGTTATTGTAGTACATTGGTTCTTGGGTGCTTTCAATATTACATGTTTCTTGTTTTCCAGTTGTACATTGGTTCTTGCATGCTGCTATTACATTGTTCTTGTTTTTTTTGGTACATTGGTTCCTGCATGCTTTCACTATTACAAAGCTCTTGTTTTGCTGTAGTACATTGGTTCTTAGATAATTTCACTATATAGATGGATCTAGTTGTGTTGTCATTTTAATTTAGTAACATTGTTCTTTGCAGCTTGGAGGAATCTACAGGATTAGCTATTAGGTTTGTGATAGGAAAGACCAAGAATGAACAAAAAATGGCTGAGCTCAGAAGGGAGATTGAAGAGTATGATGACTTTGTACAGCTAGATATAGAAGAGGAGTACAGTAAGCTCCCTTACAAAACGTTAGTGAGAGTGATTTGCTT
Organism: Eruca vesicaria subsp. sativa; assembly: GCA_932364175.1. Taxonomy (NCBI): domain Eukaryota; kingdom Viridiplantae; phylum Streptophyta; class Magnoliopsida; order Brassicales; family Brassicaceae; genus Eruca; species Eruca vesicaria. The sequence continues at coordinate 386,711 of CAKOAT010355154.1, forward strand.
CTCTCTTTTTCTTTTCTCCACATCTCATCTGACATTTGACAATATGATCCAAAAGGCTGTGTAAGTCTTTAATCTTTTTCTTGTTGTTGTATAGTTTGGCTTTCTTCAAAGCTGCATATGCCCTTTACGATGCTGAATTCTATGTCAAAGCTGATGATGATATATACTTGAGGCCAGGTGGTTATCTCTGATGATCGATCTCTGTCTTCAGGACAAACCAAAAAAATTGTCTTGGCCTTTGTATGAACTTCTTCTGCTTTTTTTGTTTTCTCCACAGATCGACTCTCTCTGCTATTGGCGAAAGAGCGGAGTCACTCTCAAACATACTTAGGATGCTTGAAAAAGGGTCCAGTTTTCACAGATCCTAAGCTCAAATGGTAAGAAGGCAATAACAAACACTGAGGAACCATATATATATTTTTTGAGTTCGGCTTTTGGAATCAAAAACATGGAATTTTGCAGGTATGAACCATTGTCTCATCTGCTGGGAAAAGAATATTTTCTTCATGCTTATGGCCCGATATATGCTCTCTCTTCTGATGTCGTAGCAAGCTTGGTTGCCCTGAAGAATAACAGGCAAGTTCTGTTTCATAACTTGACAATAATATTATAATGTCTTCTTCTCTCTGTGTTGTAAATAAAAAAAAATGTGGGCAAGTGCAGTTTCAGGATGTTTAACAACGAGGACGTAACAATAGGTGCATGGATGCTAGCAATGAACGTCAACCACGAAAACCATCACGTTCTTTGCGAACCAGAGTGTTCTTCTTCCTCTGTTGCTGTATGGGACATCCCCAAATGCTCAGGTTTCCTAACACATAAATAAATAGTACTAGTGATACAGAACTCTTGGTGTGGTTGTGTCTTTGGATCAAGATTCAATTCTATAACATAAACAAGCATTTGGTTGATCAAAGAAAACTGGTGCAGGTCTTTGTAATCCAGAGAAAAGGATGTTGGAACTTCACAAGCAAGAAAGCTGCTCAAAAAGCCCGACTTTGCCATCAGATGATGAGTAATCTTTTTCCACTTCTTTTACAAAAACCTGCAGCAGATTGCTTCACACAGATTGCTCTGTTTTGGATTTGTCTCCGATCTTTGAAGAGTGAAAGTTTTGAATTTTTTTTTGTCATTGAGGAAGAAAGTTGGAGGATTTTTGTCAGAGCCAGTATAATGTTAGTATATAGACTATACTATACCAACTCCTTAGTCCTTACCATGTTTTCTTGTGGTTTACCACAATGATCAATACTATAGTGAACCGATGTGTGTAGTCGATTTTGTTTGTTTTTCTTTCCTTAATATCAAAAGACGAAGTCATAATTAAACAGAGAGTAGTAGTAACTTCAAAAGACACAAAAAGAAGTAAAAAGGCAAAAAAAAAATGTATAATTTTTTTTGTCAACAAAAAATGTATAGTTTATAGTACTCCCTCGTATTTAAATGTAAGATGTTCTAGATTTTTATCATGTATACAAAAATTGATGTTTTAGGATATAATTAATGCATTTATTTTTAAAATTAAACTTAAATTAAAAGATAAAATTATGAATGGTTGAAATTTATTGATTACACCAAATAATAATAACTAAAATAGTTAATTACTTAATTTTTAATATATGTGCAAAACCTTAAACATCATATTTTTAAATCCAGAGGGAGTATGTTTTTTGGTAAAGTGAATACCAATAAAGAGAAATTACTTGGAATAACTCAAATCATTAGTACTAGAGTAATTACTAGTACTAATTACTAGTACTAATTACTCAAATAACTCATATAACTTTCTAATTACTAGAGTAAACTTCGAAATGGCCAAATTTACTAAACAACCAACCTCCTAACCATTAACCACAAATTTGCCATTACAATTTAAATTGAAGGAAAAAAAAAACTTCTTCTTCATCGTTTACTCAGAAGAAACGGAGAAGAAACAAAAAAAAAAAAAACCAAACACTTCTTCTCCATCCGCCAACTCCTGCTCTGAGACCTCCTTGTCGTTCTTCAATTTGGTCTCCTCCACAGTGTATCGGCCCCGTCATATCCTTATGCTGCCGTCGTAGCTCAACGGTGACTCGGAGGTTTTCGAGAAACCGTATCGGTCACATCCGCCGTCTCCTTCACTGTGTATCGTCGGCATCATTTACTTGAATCGGTGAGGCCCTGTTGATATCATACACAGATTGAATGCAACTTGAAATTTGAAAACCCTAATTCCCAAATTGAAAAAATCGAAAGGGTTTTTCTTTGTTTCTAGATAAAAATTTTGATTGCTTGATTTTGAAAACCTTAAACCCCCAATTCCCTTAATTTTTCGACTGTAAAATTTATAGATGGAAAAAAAGAAAGAAGGAAAACCAATGTTTCACTAAGCGTTGTCTAGATTCCGCAATGGTTCTGTTTTTGTGTTTCCTAGCATGGGTCTTTGATTTGTTGTACTTGTTTTTTTGTTAGAGAATATGATTGGGAAAGGAGGGCATGCAGAGGTGTACAAAGGAGTGTTACCAGACGGAGAGACAAATGGCTATCAAGAAGCTGATGAGACACGCCATGGAAGAAGAAGAAAGAGTAAGTGATTTCTTGTCTGAGTTAGGGATGATCGCACAAGTAAACCATCCAAACGCAGCTAGGCTTCGCGGTTTCAGTACCGATCGCGGTTTGCATTTTGTGCCAGAGTACGCTCCACACGGCAGTCTCGCTTCTCTACTCTTTGGTTCGTACAATCTTCAGTAGAATAAAAATGCTTCTAAGACACTGTTTTTGTTTTTATGTTTTTAAAAAACTTTTGTAGGGTCTGAGGAGAAGTGTTTGGACTGGAAGAAACGGTATAAAGTGGCTTTGGGTGTAGCTGATGGTTTGAGTTATCTTCATAATGATTGTCCCATACGTATTATTCACCATGACATCAAAGCTTCTAACAATTAGCTAAGTCAAGATTATGAAGTGAAGCAAGAAATCTGATGAAATCAACAACAAAAGTGTTACCTTCTCTTTATTGCGCCTCTGATTTTACTTCATATTCTCCATTGCAAATATTTTTAAAAGAAAGGAAATGTTGTATGTATAGTTGGCATCTACTCTCAGCTTATGCTTTGTATCTTCAACCTTTCTTTGTATCTACTCTTCACTTTTGAAATCCAGATGATGAATCTAAAATCCCATAACTTTGTAACATACAAAGATATTAGAAAATGATAGAATATAGATATTTACTGTTTTAATCACCTGAAAGCATAACAACAAGACATGGCGTCAAACAATCATTCAAGTAGCAATGTTGCTGCTCACCGAAGCCGACCATGTGATCACATCTTTATGTGACCACAGTGATTTAAACAAAATTTAAAAATTAATTAAAATCAAAATTAATCTTAACCGGAACCAATACAAAATAAACCAAAATCTATGAGAAATTAACTAGAAATTCAAATTAATGTCTGGTATAAAAAGTGTGGCCCAATCTAGTAATTAAATTAAATCTACAAGTACCGTCAAAGATGAAAATTTAAAAAATCTGCCACCATATGAATATAAAAATCGACTACAAAAATAAATCGGTTAAACAAATCTGTCACTAATATTTATGTCTAGTACCCATTAAAAGTCGGTTTTGCGTAATTTTTAAATTGGTCGTAAAAATCTAACTGATCCAAAATAAAACTGAAAATTTTCAAAAATCGGTTACATCATTCGACAGACTAAAACATATAAATCGGTTGACAACCATAAATCTGCCAAACAAATCAGCCACCTCAAAACTATTTGCCGTGAATCAAAAGTCTGCCACCAAATATTTGGCCGATTTAAATTGAACAACAGTTTAAATTAGTAGATTTATATATCGATAGATTTATTTTTCGTAAATAAATCTGCCGTCGATGATTTTTTCAAAAATTTCAATGGCCTTTTTGTAATATTACCTTTTGGTCATAACTGTAAGCAAGGACAGTTTCGACATTAAAAAAAAGTTAGTAATTTAAAACTTTTATGAGTTATTCTAGTAATTACTCGATTAATTTGAGTCATTTTAGTAAACTTCCCATAAATAAAAGAGCTTATTTGTTGAATAACCTAAAAAAAAGCAAAATTAGTTTTCTAGAGAGATGGTAGAGAGAGATAGGAACACAGAAGGGGAGAGAGAGTGTCTTTTTGGTTACTTAATCAATTTTGGTTTTTTTTAGGTTTCGAATGGTAAAAGCGATTCAAGCGGTGCAGATCAAGCAGATCAAGCGGATCACGCAGGAGAGATGCAGATCAAGCGGATCAACTAATTTATTATAATTATGAATGGCAAAAACGGTTCAATACTGTAAATCACATGTTTAAATATAAAAATAACATCAAAATATCAAACACATTATACATAAACAATACACAAACAAAAGAAAAATAACTTAATGAATTATTTTGATTTATCAATAAATATATGTAATATTAATAATAATTACATTCATAATTATATATATATATACACAAAAGTTGTTAGGAAAAAATTTTGGTGTCATTAATTAGTTGATTAATACAAAATCATTTGAATTTTTACTAATTATTAATAAATTAGTAATACTTATAGCATACTGTTTTTAAATAAATTTGTTCATATATATATATATATGGGATATATTTACTTTTACTTCTGTTTTACACTAATTATATAAATATTTTTATACTAAATTTAGTTTTATGAAATTATTAATATATAATCTTTGTTTTTAATATGTATGAATTAAAATCTATTTTATTTTACAGTTATAATTATATATTATATAAATTTCAGTACAATAATCCAACCCTATATCAAAACACAAGACCCCTTTTAGAAATATAGAACTAATAAATAATTATATATATAGATAATAATTTAATATTTTCGGAATTAATTTATTTTTTAAAATAAATATTGGTTAAATGGGAAGTGAAACAAATGAACAGCATCAAAATATGAGTGGTTCAAACTGCAGACAGATGAACTGCTTTTCTGCAGAAAATGACAAAAAAATGCATTTCTCCTGCTTTTCTCTTTCTAAACTTAAAAAAATGTGAATGGCAAATAAATTGCAGATTGTATACTGATGCAGTAGAACTGCTTTTTATCTGCCTTCCATTCATACACTTAGGTTATGAATGGAAAGGCAGAACAAATGCAGATCTCCCGCTCATGCAGTTCTCCTTCACTGCTTTTGCCATTCATCATTTTCTGTTTCTAAAAGCAGTTCAAGCAGAAGATCTGCATGCAGTTCAATATTTTATGTATTTTTGTGAAAAAAACAGGAGATCTGCATGCAGATCTCACCCGCTAACATTTGTAGATGTTGATCTGCTTTTTTCACTAATAAATGATTTTACTATAAACACTAACTTTAAATATATTTATCTGATTTTATAAATAATGTACAAAGATTAACTCAAACTATATAGTTCACACCAATATTATTTTTGTCATTTTAAAACTATAAATATGACATTCAACATTTTCCAAAGAAAAATATATAATTTTCCTACATAAAATGAGTATTTTATTAAGCTGTACAATATTTTTCAACAAAAAAGAGATAAATCTTTCTATATAAATATCAACAAATAGTTTAATATTATTAACATGCTAGTTCTTCAAAGATAATTTTGTTCAACTAAAACAGAAATAAAAAAAAAGTACGAGCATCTTATGAAAAATTCAATTAACATTTCGGCTGATCTTACAACATATAAGATATTTATTTTGATATTTTAGTATAACTTTTTACTTTTTAAATATATGGTTTATAGTTTTGAAATGATTTTGGCATTCATAATATATAATAAATTGTTTGATCTGCATTTCTCCTGCATGATCCGCTTGATCTGCTCTTGTCCTGCTTGATCTGCATTTATCATGCTTGATCTACATGAACTGCTTGATCTGCACCGCTTGATCTGCTTTTACTATTGGAAGCCTTAATGTTATTGGATGCATTTTCCCTAAATAAAAAGTGTTTAAAAAACTAAGTTGGATGGATTTTTTTGTCATTATGTTCCACGTGGGGTGGCTCGACCTCTGTGTCCTATCATGTGCTGAATCTAAAGAGCATTCATTATGATTAGTCTGAACTCCACTCTGAATGCATTCATTTTTTCAAAATTTTAAAGTTTTTTTATATATATTATATAGCATTCGTGAAATTATATAAGAAAAAGGTGTCCGTACGAATCAAGATTTGAGGAAAGAATCTAATAAGAGTGAATGAAACCAATTGGGATTACTGAATCTTCTTCGTTTCTGCATATCTATGGCTTCCTCTTTTAGACGATGTCTCAGTTTGGAACTTGCATTTTCTGTGAACTATTCAACTAGGAGTTCCTGATTTGGTGTTCGATTCTTTTATAAGTTTATATAAAAATAAATTAAAAAGGTGAGTAGCTTTGATAAAAAAAAAGGTGACTAGTTAATTATAAATATACGGTAAATGAAATTTCAACAATATAATGGGTTTTTTTTTTTTTTTTGAAACACAACAATATCATGGGTTAATATTGGATTCTGGGTGGTCTATGCCAGTGAGCAGCAGCTTAATCACATCTATACTGAGAGAAAACCAGTGATGGTGCTTACTCTCAGTCTCTGGCGTCGTTTTTGAAGGACAAGGGTCTTCTTTGACCAAATCTATAGTATATGCTTTCACCTAATTTTCACTATTAAATTCTTCATTTATTTTATCTTCCCAACTTGACATTTTACACAAATTACTTTCTCTAGTTTTCTAGTAGCATATTCAAAAAGTTTATTAGAAGAAGGGTTTAATTTTATATCTAAATCCCCTATATATTATTTTAGAATCATTTAAAAAATTGTAACCTTAAGTTTGTAAGAATTAAAAATAACCCCAATCATACGTGGTATAGCTCTTTGGCTTATATTTCAAATCCCAAGGATTCTAGAGCATGTAATATAATGTATAGTTTAAAAATTATATTCTCTAGCAATATAACGTTCTGTATGCTATAATTGGTCGCATATATCAAATATTTATTGTTTCGCATACTTTCCTTAAATAAAACTTACGGAATTACCTAATGTGGTTAAAATATATATATGACAATTAATGATTTTAAGCAATAAAGATTTGATAACAATCTATATACTTTTTTTCATTTTGTTTATTTCTTTATTATTAAAATAAATTACACAATTATATTAATCATATAATAAAAATCTAGATTTTTTTTGTGTATGTTGTATTTCGAATTTTTCAAAATGAGTATAAATTACTAAAACTGTTAAAAGTCCCACATAAACTTTTAAGATCAAGGTTTTAATTTTTTGTATACTAAATATAATGATTATAGGACCATATGAAGAAATAATTTTAGTTTATATATATTTCATATCATTTTAATTAAACTATACATCGTATGAAAATACATACTTATATTTTGATATTTTCCTTGAACATATATTGAAAAGCTAATATTTTAATTTTCAAATATGTCATTGTTTTTTTAAAATTATTATAATTTATTGAAACTACTAAACATCTCACATTAAAAAAAATTCGTTGGTGTAAAGTTTTGTTACACAAATATGCAAATAATCATAAAATCATATGAGTAGAAACTTCATTTAATAAATATCCATATTAAAAGTGTGCTACATTACTATGTTTATATCATTTAATTTAATTATATATCATATACAATATATAAGATTGATTATTTTGATTTATTTACCCTAATTGTGAATAAACAAGAGTAATAGTTAAATTTATATGCATACGCCAATTTATTACATAATAGTAACTGATTTCTTAGTTATTGAATATATATTTATTATTTTATTATTTATAATATGCAGAAAAATATAAAATAAATAATAAATATAAAATATTAATTGTGTATAAAGTGCAGATCTTAACCTAAGTATGTAACTCTTTAATTATTTTAAATCTTAAGTATTTTCTAAATTTCATGTCAAAACAAACAAACGAAATGCGAAGAAAACTTAAAATAAATATTTATATCGAGTAATAACCAAAATATAAAAAAAAACATAGCAAGAGAAAAATGGAAGATAAATAGGATTGACACGTGAACGTAAACTTCTCATAACCATAATTAATTTTTAAATTGTTAAATCATGATATAAAACTGAGTTAATTTTTAATTTCTTATTTTTTTAATTTTTTCAATTTTTAAATCATTATGGTTATGTTAACTCATGACCATTAATTTTAAATTGTTTATTTGTATTTGAAAAACTTAAAATATTGTTTTTAAAAATAATTTAAAATTTAACATAATTTTTTCTAAAATTATTTTTAAAATAATAGTTTAAAAATATAATTTGGTAATATTATTAGACAAATAAATAAATTATATTAAATTAGTTTTGAAACTTTATATATTTTAAATTCAAATATTTTACCAATTGCTTCTTAAAAAACATTAGGGAACTTGCTAATACTCTACCAATCAAGCCCAGTGACACTCCATTTATTTTCTATCACTCGAACACTGAAAAGTGAAAAGATATATGAAATCAGATCTATTAAATTCTAAGATTTGATCTACATTTCTAATTAAAATTGTTTCTGGTCATACGTATAAATAATTATATAAAAATTCCAAAATTCTATAATTTCAAATACATACAAAAACAATCATATGTAAATTTTAAATTTGTCAATACTAAATTTTATATTTTAGTTACATATATTCACCCTGCACAAGGCGCAGGTCTTATCCTAGTTTTTAATATTAAAAGAGTACTTACAACATCTAAAAAATTTGGTTTAAATCAACGAAAATTAGAAGATGCAAGCATAAACGAGAGCCGAGAGGATACAAAGTTTGAAACATAACACAATAAAAAGTGAAAAAAAAACTCATCACCATCGGAGAGATTACACACAAATAATAGAAAATGGTCTCATGTCTCATCCAGTTCTCTTCGTAAGAAAATCATGACCAAAGAAGTCCATACTATCTAGTACGAGCTCCATTATTAGTATATCAAGAATTGCAAAAATCGTTTAAGAGCATGTGAGAAATCATATGTAAAACCCTTTAACAAAAAAAAAAGAAATCATATGTTCAAGCTAGACCGTTTTATGCCAAGCTACTAATCATTTTATTTTGTTAATCTCATCTTAAACTTTTTAGAAGATTAATCACTTGTAAACATAAAAGTATTGGATGTATATTAAAATATATAACCATTATACCTATTTAAATGAGTATTCGTTTATGACAGTTTTGAAATACATAAACACCCTATGTTTTGTCAAAATAAACAAAAAACACAGTAGATTTTGAGTTTTGATTTATGTAGAAACCAACAAGAGGTGTTAAGTAAGATGATTTTTATATCTATTATATTAAAATAGAGTCATTCTTTTTATCTACTGATATAAGTTGTCATTTAAATTTGGACCATTTCTAGAATATTACAAATAATATAAGTCATATAATTGATTGAACCGTATTACTTAAATTAAACCAACATAATTAATGTAACAGAACAACCTTAATGTAAACTACCTTCAAAATTACGGCAGATATCTATGTGTATACCGAAAACACATATTTTCTCCTACAAATATGAAATGTTTAAAAAGAATATATATCATCAAAATATGAAATATGAAAATCTACTAATTATACTTAAATTAAGCCAGCGGTTATTTATGGAATATAGTTTTGGGCTTACTTTTATTTTTTGAACAAATTATATAGTTTGGTTTTTGGGCTTAATATTAAGAAAAAACTCCAAAAAACATTGAATAAACTTTTCACCTTAAAAGATCAAAAAATCAATTATTATTTTCAGACCCAAAAGATATTTAATATTTTTAACAAAACTAAATTATCTATTATTAATCATTTATTTAAATCATGTATTTTAAAACATGTTAATATATTTTTTTATTTTAAATAACAATCACTTTGTTTTGATAAATTTCAATTGTAACTTTTAAATAATTTATTGTATTATATTTCTTAAATAATTTACTGATTAAAAAATGTAAAACAATACAAAAAAACAAATCTAAAAACTAAAATCCAAAACCAAAAGCTGAAAACACATAATATATTTTTTTCGCTTTGTTTATTTACAATATAAACTATTTCATTTTTTTTAATTTGTTTTCATCTTTTCAGTTTTAAATTAGATGTTTGATTATTTGAGATTTGTTTGTTGATAATATCAGTTTAAACTAACTCAGCGGGTTTAAAAATTAAAAACCCAAACCAAAAACTGAAAAATGAAAAGTAGAAACTTAAAAACTAAAAACCAAAAAGTGAAACTAAAAACTAATGAAAAACAATCATCACCACAAATTTTGGTGAACTGATTTTATATCAAAATATTCTTTAAATTAAAACAAAACCTAATTATATAAATTTTTAATCATAAAAAATTTCCGCGCTTTTAAGCGCGGGTCCAAATCTAGTAGTTATATTAATTGAAACAAATTTAGCCATACGAATTTGTTTTTCAAATTTCTTTTGAAGTTTTTTTTTCAAAAAGTTTATATCGCACAGCACCACTATTTTATTCGTCATCATTCAGAGCCATTAAAGCTATAGACAATGAACAATTCAATAATTATAGGACACTTGCATTTAAATGAAAATTCTACTATATTCATAGAACACTTTACTCCATCCCAAAAAACTACATAGATTATAGAAACGTCTTTCTCCATCCCTTTAAATTCCTTAATAAATCCATCTTAGTCCATTAATATTTCACGACAGATTATTGGCGAAATAAATGATTCATAACTACACTCAATATAAAATTTGGTTTTACGTGTTACGAAAACTTCTCTTTTTAATGAAAGATGACATCAACATTCATGTTTATCACTACTGAGAATTTGTTTTGGCTGGGAGATTGTCCCAAGTGTCAACGAAATTAAAGAATCTCTATTAAAAAGGGGGAGTGAGGCTTTTGAATTAAATATTGCTAGCTTTTTTTTTTCTTTTCGTTTCTTTAAACACCTAACTTGTTCCAAAAGAAACCACCATCTATTTTATACATGAGGGCATACAAAATATACTCACATCAATACGTGTGGTTCGGAGCATATGAAGAAGTATAACGCAAGGTTTCGGTATATTCTATGCTTAAAAGAAAATGTTACGTATAAATACATAATTTGAGCGTTATATGGTTCAGTTCAATCATACTTTAAAAAAATGTTATAACAGATGTATTAATACCTTTTTGGGTGAGGGTTACATAATATATATGTTGTTAAAAAACGTTTCAATAAACAATATTATCTGGATAAAATATACGCACAATAGTAATATAGTATCATGCAAGTGTCGGTCTACCAAACCCACTATACCACTGCCATAGTTATACGTTATAACCGCTCCATTATCAATTAAGCTATACTTTCGCATACGTATAACTGACTCAAATGCTTTGCTTGTTAATTGATATACTAGGATAAGACCCGCGCCTTGTGCGGGATGAATTTATTATTTTTATTATGTTTTGAAAAATGAAACAATAGTTCTGTTTCATTTGGATTAGAGGTGTTCAGTCCGGATATCGGGTTTCGGTTCGGTTCAATTTTTTGCTATTTCGGTTATTAAAATATAACTACTTTTCTAAATCCATATTTACTTCAGTGTGATTTGGTTTATATACCATCGGTTTTCAGTTTATTCAGTTTTATACCAAAAACATAATTATTTAGTTTGAGATCATATTATATATTATACAAATATATAATATGATCATATTTAGAGTCATATTGTCAAAAAATCATTTATTAAAAAATATATATATTTAAATAAAAGAATGAAAACAAAAAAATCTTCTATCATCTAATAAAATGATCAAATCTAGAATTAATATCAAAGCACTAAATTTAAAAAAAAAAACAAAACAAAACCGAAGCATGAAAGAAAAGTTTTTATATTCTTCCATATTTAGTGTTCATCAAATTAATATGTCTTCGATTGAACACAACTCTGTTTGTTTAAAAATAAAAAAAATTGTAAAGAATTTCAACTAATTGTTGTCCATCAAATTTATAATTTTTACTTCAATTTAGTTACTATTAAAAAAAAGCAAAAAGATCAAAATAAGAAGCTTCAGTTGCAGTAAATTGTTAGTTAATTATAGTTCAAGTGATTCAAGTGATTTACAAATTATAATTATAATTTATCTCATGTAACAAATATATATTCATGCGTCGTTATAAATATATACATATTTACATGTTTCAGTTTAATCGGTCATAAATCAAACCATATCCAAATCCTTCGATTTTTATAAAATCACATCCATTCGATTTGTATGATATATACCAAAAATAACCATATTATCGATGGTTTAATATCTTTTAAAATATAAAATTAAAAAAGAACTAAGATATTTAAATCATTGATAACAATATTTTTCAATGTGAAAAATTTAATAAGTTTATAATTTATAAATGTTCTTGAAAATTCATTGAAATTTTTGAAATTAAAATATTTATGTAATCTTATTTGGTATAAAATTTAATCTATATATATTTGTTTTATTATTGAATAATACTTTTTACTCACATGGTTTTAAAACCATGTGTATCTTTTTATAATAAAAATGTTAAACTATTGATAATAATTTTTAACATAATAATTTTAATTGTTTTAGTAATTTATTCTCGTTTTTAAAAATTCAAAATATAACATATACGAAAAAATTAAAGTTTAATTTTATAGCTAATTTGACTGTTTAATTAATTTTAATAATATAAAATTAAAGAAAAATGATGGAAGAGATATAAATTGTTATCAAATATTTATTATTAGAATCATTAATTGTCACATATATATATTAGACATTTATGGTAATTCCGTAGGTTTTATTTAAGGAAAGAAAATAAATAGTAATCATATCTAGCGAAACAATCATAAATGCTTCTAACATAAATATTATATCATATTATCATAACATATAGTTTGGCCAACAAATATATCTAGTGACATATAAATATCAAATGTGGACCTACTTATTTTTCAATTGAATGTAATTGAATACCTAATTGAGTGACACCTAAGCATTGGGCTCTTTTTTAATTATTACAAAATTGAGGTTACAATTTTTCAAATGTTTCTCTTTTAATATATAAGGGATATACACTTTAATTGCGAGATCTGTAATTAACTTGACATAATTGGTCGAATATAAGAAGTAGAATCTCATATGTTAATAACAGAATCTGTTTCCAGCTTTTGAAAGTTTACAATGACTACAGAGAATGCATGTATCTTTGTCACGAAGTACTATTTATTTCCTGATTTTCATCATTGTGTACATGTCGATGTTGGATAATTCACATCTACTATTGTTATCTTTTGGTTGTGGTAGAGATTTTGAAATTTAGTTGACTGTGTTTAAACTTTAAAGCTTGCTTTATATGCTGAAACTAGGAAGTTTCTTTTGTTTGAACACTGAAACTAGTAAGTTTCGTTCAGTAAGATTATAATAGCATAAGGATCGATATGTAACCGCATTAAGTTAGACATGATATGTACATAGGTGTAGATGTATATATGTAAGCGTAAAATTAGGTATACGAAAGTGTAAAGATAGAATAAAATAAGTAACGAGGAGACCACAAGAAGAAAGAAATCTCGTGCGAAAGAAGCCAATAGAGATGCGTTGCTACCTACGAGGTACTTACATTGATGTGATTATTGATTTCCCTATCACATACCCAAATCTATCTTTTTTTTTTTCACAAGTGGAATTTGATTAACTTATGACATGAGTCATACAAACAAAGAGCCATACAACACCCGAAAGAGTTACGGGAACTAAAGGGAATCTACCCCCAATCAAAGGGACACTACGTCCAGCAATTTTAAAAATGACATACCAACTTAAGATAAAAGAGAGGTGATCACTAGAGGGTCTCTAAATTCCTAATACTCAAAACTACCATATGCATAACACCAAAAATAACCCCTCCAAAGGATTACTAAGATGGAAAGGCCAGAAAAGAGCTGAAGAACAAGAGCTCCAGAAAAGCCACACTGCTACAAAGCGAAGAGTGAACAACCAGGAACCCCACCAGACTCCAAACGGCAGAGACAAATACAAAGCGCAGAGGTAGTAACTTCACAACGACCAACACCAAGAGAATCCAAAACCCAAGACAGGTTCAAGCACAAGAAGCAAACCTTGAAAACTGATCGGGGAAAAAGTCTTCCAAGACCTCCAAATCTTACACACGGGCCCTCGCATCCCAAACTCAGCCATCTACCGACTGAAGAATGGCCACCTCCACGCAAAGAGAAGAACTGAAAGACGGATCCACTACGACGCTAGTAACCCCACCAGAAACACACAGCTTCTAAGTAGAGAAAGTAGATGCTCCCGCAACAAGACCACATCCAAAAGACGAACCCCAAACCAGACTTGAACCAACTCCTAGCAAATCCACCTTGGAACGGAAAAGAAGAAAAGCCGAGCACAAGAACAAGACCAGGCCATAACCAACAAGAGAAATGTAATAGAAACTGAAGCCGGAACATCTGGCCTTACCAAAAAACCCGTCGCTACAGACACCACAGTCACCAACCGGAGAGGCCAACACCAATGACACCGACTAGACTCATCTCCGGCTAAGGCGCCGGAGTAGCCATAGAATCCAGCGCAGAGTAGAGAAACCCCGACGACACCGACGAGACTCGCTACACCAACCGCTGAAGCCGCACATCACTGTCAGACACGCAGCACCACCGCACCGCAAACCGAGAAGCACGCCTTCCACACAACCTAGAACAGAGAGGACGCGAGAGAGAGATCTAAAGGGGGAAACATGATCCTCTCTCTCAGCCTCAAAAAGCCGACTCTACCGACGAGAAATCCTTACGCCCCACCGCGTCATGACACCAGATCTCGTCGAGCTTCCACCACCGTCAGCGACCTTGCGCACGGAACCTAAAGAGGAAAGCACGTCGAACCAGAGCCAACAACAAAGCAATAGGGGAAGAAAGACCACCGGCAAAGCAAAGACAAAACAAATAGGGGAGGAGGGGGACCACCGGCGCCGGCACGCGCTCACACTCGCGACCAAACGCCGGTGAAAAGTAGATCTGAAATTTTTTGTTTTTCGCTTGTAAATACCCCACTTCTTTTTTCACAGAGATCAGATCTGTCTACCCAAATCTATCTAGTTTTTCTTATAATTACTATGTTTTTAAAATTTACATTACTTCTTACCCTATATAAATAGTAACATTTCATCTATTTTTAATTTTAAAATAGTATTTAGAGTTTAACATTATCTCAAGAAAAAATCATTAAGGGTATTGTAATAATTATTTAAATTTTGATAATTTCAATAAAATACATTATCACACATAAGATTATTCACCATTATAATATATTTAATTATATATATATTACTTTTTATGATAAACAAATTCTTATAAAATTTTAATTATTTAAAAAACTAATTAAATTCATATTTATTTAAATGTGATATATAAATATTATTTCAATTTTACTATAATGCATATATAAATATAGTTGTTAACATTATGTACATAAAATAAATTTAACTAAAGCAGTATGTTCAGTTCTTATGTTAAATACTTTTGAGTGTGTGAAAAGTTAAGAATAAGCTATTATATACCCTTTTTCACCCTGTAAGCTATTTTATATATTTTGTATTATTATGTGATTATTGGTATTTTTTTTTCTGGCTGTGACTAGGCCTGGAAAAGAATAGTACCAAAGATCTGATCTGAACTGAAACCGAATTGAAATATTCAAAAGCAAACCAAAAATCTCAAATACTTTTATATTTGTACTGAACCAATATCCGAAATATGTAGGTCTAGTTGTGACAACTGAAATATTTTAGACCTTAAACAAAACTAACTAGTGAGAATTAGAAACCATATACTTTCACAATTTAAACAATCATAACTGAATTGTACAATGAAAATCCAAACCCTAATCACCAATTGTGTAGATAACATATATCCCTTTGCTTTATACTAAGTATTACTTTCACATCTTTCTTGTAAAAAGAGTATCATTTTAGAATTTCAATTCAACTTTCAATTTAATTAATTATAAATACATTCATTTTATAAATTATTCCCTTTATATCAAATACTATTGGATTTGGGTTTCGGCTTACATGGTGGATCATCTAACATTATATATATACAAACTCGAATCATGTAGTGTGGTATCCAGTCCATTCTATAACATTAAATATGTTTTTTCTGAGACCGACCGGCCGATAAAATTTATAAAAGAAACATAATGTAACTAATAAGAATTTTATTAATTTGTATGAATATTATCAAATTGACATATTATTGTTAACCATTGTATTATCGTGAGTAGTTGGAGTTCATTGGTTTTGAAACATTAAATTATTTGTCTTTATACTATTCCGTATACAAACTTCTTACAAGTAAATCTCAAAGTCGATCTCCGGGGTCTGGGCGCAAACCGGGTACTTGCCTTTTTCGCCTTATCTGCTACTTGACTTGCTTTATGAAAGTATTAAAATTTCCGGCTTGTACTTGTTTCGATCAAATACGTAGTTAATCGAGTACCTGCCTATATTCTTGTATGTTACTTGATAATATTTGATACTTATCTATTTGGATTTAAAACTTTAAAATTAAATGTACCAAAACATATACGTTGAGCTAACATAGAATAAATATTTTTATTTTTCATATACTTGTTATTCTATTTAGTATGTTCGAGAAATTTAATTTAGTGAGTGTATATGTTTCATTTATAATAATAATACATTACATAAATATCTTAAAAATAATATATTTTTATTACAATATTAGTAGTAAAACAATTATATTAAAGAGTAGTACATATTTTAAAAATCAATAAATAAGTAATAAAACAGGTACCAAGCCGAGTAATAAAAATAATTATTCCCTCTATTTTATTATAAGTGTCATTCTAGAGTTGTGCACATGAATTAAGGAAATAATTAATTCTACACATTTCTATATAAAAACACAATTACCAATATACTTAATCACATTTTAACCAATAGAAAATATATTACATAATAAAATTAATAAATTTTACATTGAAAATCGAAAACAACACTTATTTTGTAACGAAAAAAAATTCTCTACAACGATATTTAATATGAAACGGAGGGAGTATGATACTTGATACTTGACTTGTACTTGCAAGTAATATGATTTTCCTACTTAGTACTTGACTCGACAACGCCAAATAATTAATTTTTCAAACCGAATACGAGCCAAATAGAAAATACAAACCGAGTAACAAGTATCGGTTTCTAGCCCTAGATTTCCTTGTGCGTGAGACTTGTATGAAGAAAGACTCCTTTCATTTAGTTGCTATTACAATGCACTTATTAATGTAATCAATAACAAAGTGGTTTAGTTGATTGACTTTGAAACATTAAAACTTGTTCTCGGAATTTGTGTTATTATAGGAGCGAACTTCTTACAAGTAACCTTAAAGTGGATTTCTGTGCCTGTGACTTGTATAACATCTCTTCATTTTCATTTAATTGCTAATACAATGAACTTATTCATCGAATGCCTTCTTAATCAACACTACCCCCTCTGTTTTAGAATGATACATCTTATTATATAAAGGATAGTTTTATCCATCCTTATACTGCCACCTCATCAAATACTCTTTTCTGGTTGTGACATCTGTCCCATCCCATCAAAACTCGGCGTTTCATTAAAAGAAAGGGAGGGAGTTTGTGGGCTTTTGTGAAACATAGGAATTAAAACCCACAGCCTCAAAAGGCCCTATGTCTTCATCCCCTTCATGACGTAACTAGGTTTTCTGTTTTTCTGAGAAATCTGTGACTGAGCAAAATAATAATGCGGTCTCACACAGCGTCTTTTAGCCTTCTACTTTACTCAACCCGAACAGTCTGGTTATAGATTCAGCGCTGCCTTCGTCTCTTAACTCCATCGACGTGTAGCACGATCTTGACATTGATTGTGAGTTATCCATCTACAAGGCGGTCTATTCTTCATCTATAAAAAGGTTTACTTTCTTCACTTGAAAAACATCCTCATAATTTGTAAAAACACTAAATCTATATACAGATTCCCTGCAAAATGGCTAAGTCATCCATCTTCCTTTCTGATCTGAGAGTTGGTATGCTTCTCCACCGTCCAAGTGTGGTTTCTCCGGTGTTGAGAAGCCAGGAATGTCAGACGTGGAGGAGAACTAATGTTTCTTGATATGCTCTTACTGGATTCGAAGGTAAACCAAAGTCCGTTATGTTCTCAAACTCATGTTTAGTGTGCTTTATGTTCATAAACTCATTTTCAAAGTGTCTTTGAAGCTATGTTAGATGTGTTCTTAAGCTGATGTTCATAGATTTCTTGAATTAAACATTATAAAACTGTTATATTCGGAATTCAGTAAACCTACTTCTGTGAGATTTATTTAAAAAAACTATTTGTGATTTTTTTATTTAAACATGTTATAGGCATGTTTATTGGTGTAATCAAAGCTCCAAGCTCTCAGACTCCTCTCTGCTGATTCGATTCAGTGACTCTACCGCTCTTGATGAGTTAACTGAACATGCATCTCTAATACCTGAAGCTGGTCAAGCCAATACCAACACCCAACTTCCAGGTATTCCTCCTATAATCTGTTTCATCAGTATAGCATTATAAAATACTAATATTAATCCTCACACATATATAATTGATGAGATAACTGCTGTTAAGACTATTGTAACTGATCCTCCAAAAGAGAAAAACTGTGTATTTTTATATATACGTATATGTTGACCACATTCCTATCCAAATACTACTTCAGTGGTCCGTCACAATGAGTCTCTTTAAGAATCTCTTATAAGCCGTCATAGAGTTAAATATTTTTCTGTATTGCAAACAAAATTAAGATAATATAGCTTAAACATATATTGTATATGAGTGACATGAATTTGCAGGATAATACATATGTAAGATCTGGGATTTAGAGTTTGAGAGTTCTTTAGACGCATAAGCTACCTTCAGTTTGCTGGAAAGGTTTTTTTGAGCATCAGGTGTGTTCATTATAGTTGATGTTGGTTCTTTGCATCTATCAATAATGATTTTGATACGTTTACGTGGTTTCACCAAAACTATTTATTGATAGGGATTGTTCTACAATGCGCAAACAGTACCCATGTCAAGACTTGAAGTTGTGGAGAAATTGGCAAGCTTGGAACAGCCACGTCGGGAAACTCATACCAAAAGTGTTCTCAGAACCGGCTTCAACGACATAAAATGTGCACGAGAGTTTCCTTCACAAAACCACTGATCAATAACCAAACAAAGAATTTACCGAAGTCCATACAACATAAAAAATTACAAAGAGTTACTTTACGCACTTAAGATTCCTATCTTACAAGTTCCAACAATAGTGATACCTTTAAAAGCTCACAAAGTTCTCTATAAAATAATACCACCACAACTTTTATATCTCCAATTGTCTTATATCTCAACGAAAACGAGTTCTTTGAATATGCACAAATTTTAAGTTGACAGATATTTCACCAAAAAAAAAAAATTATATTGTACTCCCTCTGTTTTAATATAAGTGTCACTCTACAGCTATGCACACGGATTAAGGAAACAATTAATTTTACATATTTTCTATATAAAAACACAATTACCCATACACCTAACCATATTTTAACCAATAGAAAAACAAATTACATAATAAAATTAATAAATTTTGCATTGAAAACCGAAAACGACACTTATTTTATAACACAAAAAATTCTCTACAACGACACTTAATATATAACGGAGGGAGTATAAAGTAACTCATGTTTGCGATTATACAACCTCACTCAACATATCAAATTCTTATTAGAGTAGTCATTCGTCAATTACCTTTTCACAGACAATTATTTTAAAACAGCCAGAAACATTCATCCACTTATTTATTTCCAAATGATAACCGAATAAGCATACAACACTTATAACAAACAAAAAAGTTTATCTCAGCTAACAAATATACAAATATGTTATATCCGTCGCGTATCACAGACAAACACTATAATATATATATATATATGTATCAAACCAAGTTGAAAGAAAATAGTGCATCTCAAAGTTTTTTCATCTTTTCATCTATAAACTTAAGTAAAAAATATTAAATAGAAACTATTATTAAAAAAGATCTAATAATTAATTAACACTAAGATTCAAAATAGTTGGAAAAGTAATAAAATAATAACTTTGCATGAATATCAAAACAACTAAAAAATTGTAAAAGAAAAATGATAACAACACAAATCTAAGCTATTGTATCCAATCAAATATCTAGAACAGACCCAATTTTAGTATTCAAAGAATAACGAGATACAACGTAACAAATAAAAACACATATAAGGTTCATATCTTTAAAAAACAAACAAATTATAAATCACATGAAGAAGAAAAACATTACAAGATAAATCAATTGAAATTTTTTAAATAGAATATACATTACTCATGTTTCAATTTCCGTGTCGAAGAAATTGGTCAATTACATGAGATAATGAGGTTTTATTTTTGTTAATCAAATCAACACAATACTAATAAATTACACTAATTAAAGGAAAAATAGAGCATTTGTTTGATAGAAAATTTTAAACAAACCACATCAATATAAAAACAATTGTTAAGCTGTAAAATTATAAATAGATAAATATTCCGCTCAAAGTGTGTAACATAATACAAAATAACCTACCAACGATAACGACAATAATGGTAGAAACAACATCATATTGTGAAATATTCACTCTGTCAACAAAAATATAGCCCATTAGATTTTAACATTATAGTTAAATGAGACGAAATTAAAGTTCAATATCATAACATCAAACCATTTTAACCGTAAAAGTTGATAATTATAATAAGAGAAATCAAATAAATAAATATTTAAAATTAATATATAGTAAAATTTTAATAATAAACATAAAATTTTCAAAATATCTAAAGTTTCATAGTGTTTTGTAATTTAAAAAAATATGTGTATCCTATTAGTATAGTTAAACTAAAATAAACATTACGAGAAATTAAATATTTATATTTATATTTTTGTAATAATTAGAAAAGTTAAGGATTTCAAAATATATAAAATTATTGTAAAAAAATTATGAACCTTAATAGTATATTTAATTAAAAGTAAATTTATATTATTAGTTTATTTATTCTCCCGCCCGCCCGTAGGGCGGGTTTACCCTAGTGTTTAAAAAAAAATTGTTTCTAAAAGATTTATGTTTTATATTTTTAATATAGATAATAATGAAAAATTGTAAATTTCAAAGATATTAATTATGTTTACCGAATTTCGATTGGTTAAAATTTATAGGAAATAATTAAACACAGAAAATAATTTATTTATTATAAAACTTTATATATTTTTAATAAATGTAAAACCTCTAAAATATATATTATTTTGAGACGAAGATGATAAAAACTAAACTAGTGTTGACACATTTGGCGGCTTTTGGAAAGTAATGTTTTTTTTTCTAAATTCGCTGTAATCAACCTTAAATTGACCTAACCAGAAATAAACAAAGGCGTTATTCTAAAAAACAGTTAGATATAAAAATAAGTGATGTATATTACATGTTTGTTATCGACATATATGTTTCTAGGACCCAACACAATAGATTTTCAAGAAGCGTAGACGTCACTTCCCATAAACCGCGAGTGGGCCTTTTGATATTGTAAACGCCAAAGTACAAAGAAAAACCGAACAGTACCAAAAGCGAAGTAGAAAAAATTCGTTAAAAGTATACTTATAAAACTATATACTAACGATTTTATAAACCTTTTTTTTATGTAACAAAAAAAAACTTTTTTTTGATTAAACGATAAAGCGAAAAATTGAAAGATAAAGCAAAAGAAAAAAATATAAACATATCTCGTGAAGCAGCAAGTGAAAAAGAAATGTTATTTTCTGTACACCATTTAATACATAGCTAATTCCTACTCATTTTATGATCTTATAAAATTGGCGCAGGTTTTTTCTTACAAAAAACATATCTTATAAAGAAAATACTTATATTTTGTATTACTACTAATAAAATATCATATAAAACAAAGACATATTCATGAACTTTAAACTTAGGTTAATATAGAAGTATTATACAAAAATGCAATATTAGTTTTTTTACTTAACAAAATGCAATATTAGTTATTTGGAACTACTCCATATGGTATGAAATTTAACCTATAACTTCAAAAGTTCGTTAATTCAATCCTGACAAATTTAAACTTTATTAATACCCTTGGCTTTCCAATTTTTAATGTACAAAATTATCAAAATTATTTAACCTTTAAAAAAAAAAATTAATTAATATATCTTAGAGTAATGTATGTATTATTTAATTGTGAATATCCGGTCTGCTTCTCCATCTTCACTCCTCTTCTTCTGTGAACCTTCTCTCTCTTGGCAAACAACACTTTCTCTCTCTCTCTCTAGACACTCACATTCATTCTTTGCTTCACCCTTTTAAGATCACGAGAGCCCCCCATCTCTTTCACTTTCCCTTCCATGCCTTTCTTCAGAGTATCTAATCCTCCTTTCATCTCCACTCTTCCCCCTCTCCATTGACGCTAATACCAATAAACCTCTATTACGTCTCTCTTCCATCGATCATTCACTGATTACCGTTTTGGTTCGTGTTTCTTTTGAAAAAATGACACATTCAGTTAAACCGGTTCTTGAATCTGATAACCGTCTCCGTGATTCATTAACCTCCGACATCGACAAACCGGACTTCCGTGAGCTAGATCTCGGTTCTCCGGTTTCTCCGCTTCGTACTCAGCCACGTGGACTCACCACAACCACAACCACTACAAGTAGCAGCAGTTCTAACTCTTCCGGATCTGTAACCGGTCGTATTCGACATGCTCCGGTTACCGGAAGATCCGGTAGTAGTCAATCCGGGTCAAGTAGCGGGAATCCAAGAACGAGATCCGACTCAGTTACTTCAAACTCACAACCACTCTCCTCCTCCTCCTCTGCTACTTCTCCTTCCACGGCGGCGAATGTACTTCCCACCGGAAACATTTGTCCCTCCGGCAAGATCCAAATCACCGGAATGACGCAAAGCCGCTCCAGAAGCGACGTTCTCGGATCCGGCACCGGGACGTACGGCCACGGTAGCATAATGCGAGGCGGAGGAAGCAGCGTCTCTCCGGCGAAACCAATCCCTCCCCGACAAGTTCTGACTTCCCCGGTTACTGTCGGTGGCTACAGCAGAAGTAGTCCGGTTACAGCAACAGAGAAAGCGATCTTAGGTTCGGATCCTGAGGAGGTCAAGAGAGTAGGCAACGACATGTACAGAAAAGGTCTGTTCAGTGAGGCTTTGAAGCTATATGACAGAGCAATAGCTTTATCACCGACAAACGCTGCTTACCGGAGCAACCGTGCTGCTGCGTTGACGGGTCTTGCTCGAGTCGGTGAAGCTGTGAAGGAGTGTGAAGAAGCTCTGAGATTGGATCCAAACTATGGAAGAGCTCATCACCGTCTGGCCTTATTGCTTATTAGGTACCTTCTTGATGCTTTGAAGGAGACAAAGCTGTTGCCATTTTGTTTTTATATGTTGTCTGAATAACTTTAATGTGTGTCTGAATTAGTTGGTTGTAAATTAGGACATGTTTTTATATGTTGTCTGAAACTTCAATATTGTGTTCTTTGTTTTTTTACTTGGTTGCAGATTAGGACAGGTTGATATTGCAAGGAAGCATCTTTGTTATCTTGGGAAACCATCAGATCCTATGGAGTTGCAGAAGCTTGAAGCAGTGGAGAAACATATGAGCAAATGCGCAGATGCGAGGAAGCTTGGTGATTGGAAAGCTTCTTTGATGGAAGTAGATGCAGCTATTGTCGCTGGAGCTGACTTTTCTCCTCATGTAAGAACTCAACTTATGTCGGATTACATAGAATCAGAACTGTTATTTAAACTGTTTATGTCTGAAAATCTACAGCTAGGTATGTGTAAAGTAGAAGCACTCTTGAAACTTCACCGGCTTGATGATGCACAATCAAAGCTATTAGAAGTTCCCAGAGTAGAGCCGTTTCCATCATCTTGTTCGCAGACTCGGTTCTCTGGCATGGCTTGTGAAGCTTATAGGTACTTTGTCAAAGCTCAAATCGAGATGGCTTTAGGAAGGTTTGACAACGCGGTGATGGCTGCTGAGAAAGCTAGCAAAATCGACCCACGAAGCAATGAAGTTGCTATGTTACACAATACTGTTACATTGGTTGCTAGGGCTCGTGTTCGTGGTAACGATCTTTATAAATCAGAGAGATACACGGAAGCTAGCTCAGCTTATGCAGAAGGCCTTAGGCTTGATCCTTGCAACGCTATTTTGTATTGCAACCGAGCTGCTTGTTGGTTTAAGCTTGGGATGTGGGAACGTTCGGTTGAAGATTGTAACCAAGCGCTGCGTTTCCAACCACATTACACAAAGCCTCTTCTGAGGAGAGCTGCTTCAAACAACAAGGTACATAAACGATTAGTATGGTTTCAAGTTTGTTTTAGAGTGGTGCTTGAGCTTTATGTGTTGGAAGTGTAGATGGAGAGATGGGCAGCTGCAGTGACTGATTATGAAGCCTTGATAAGGGAACTACCTCATGACAAGGAAGTTGCTGAATCTTTATTTCATGCTCAAGTTGCATTGAAGAAATCTAGAGGAGAAGAAGTATTGAATATGGAGTTTGGTGGTGAAGTTGAGGAAGTTTATAGTCGTGAACAGTTTAAAGCCGCCATGAATCTACCAGGTAAAGAAACATGTCATATGGTTGTCTAGTTTTCTGCTTCTTACAGTGATATTGTTTCCTGATACCTTGTTATTGAATTCAGGAGTTTCTGTTATTCATTTCTCAACGGCCTCTGATCATCAATGCAAGCAGATATCTCCATATATGGACTCGCTATGTACTCGTTATCCCTCTATACACTTCCTCAAGGTGAAGTCACATCACTTAAAAGCATTTCATTATAGAGTAGATAGCTATTGCCTCTAAATCTTTATTGTTTGTTGGTTAGGTGGACATAGATAAATGTCCTTTGATAGGTAATGCAGAGAACGTGAGGGTTGTACCAACAGTGAAGATATACAAGAACGGTACTCGAGTAAAGGAGATTGTCTGTCCAAGCAAAGATGTATTGGAGTACTCAGTGAGGCACTATAGCGGTTAAAAATTCACTCTTCTAGGACTCCACATTACCGTTAAGAAACTTCTCAATAATCCTACTTAACTTCTTAAGATGCTTCATTACCAAGGAACCCCATTAGTGTAGAGTGTCAGCTCTTTATTATGATTTGTTCATTCATTCCCCCTCTTTCATTGCCCTATGATCTGTCTCTGTCTCTGTTCTTCTTCTCTTTTTTCCATTCATTTTTCTCTGCAGATTGAGATTTGCATTGGCTCCTTCTTCTAGCTTCACTTGTTTAGGTATTGAGAGATGTTACTGGTTGGAGATTACTCTGTGTACATAGGAGAAGTTTGTATGTGATTGAAGAAGGGGCTTACTGAAAAGGGCAAAAGAGGATGATTTGGATTCTTCATTTTCAGTTCTTTGTTACTTATAGAGCTTTAGTGAGACCAAGAAGAAAGTGGAACCATCTTGTCATTTTTATTCTCCCTTTTTTTACAACATTTTTATTAATAAAAATATATAGTTTTATTCATTTTCCGTAATGCATTTTCTTTTCGTACATTTGGCTCAAATTTATTAATGACTCTATCTAAAAATAGGGGAACAGGTGAGTTTACTACTATTGTGAAATATATTTACCCCATCTAAAAATAGTGTATTTTGATATAATTTATTATTTGTAATAAGATAATATATTACTGTTATCAAATATTATTTAACTTTTAACGACAGAAAAGGGTGATAGGTTATTTAAAAGTTGTTTTTTTTTGTAACTGTTAAGTCGTTAACATCTTGTGTCGACAAGTCGTTAACACTTGCTCTTTTCATTTCACAAAGAATGGTATTTTAACATTTTTCACACTGATTATTCTTTTAGAATGCATTATATTCATATTAATTACACCTATTCAACCAATAAATAATTTTAGAAACTAAAATTATTTATAAAATTAATATATTTATAATTAATATATACTTCAAAATTGTATTGAAACTCTAAAGTAATATTCATTTTTAATAAAAAATACTAAATAATATTTATTTAGAAACAGAGGAAATAACATATAAAAAAGAGATTCGGATTAATTAGAGACTGATTTTGTTTGTAAGGCAAGCGACTGTTTTGTTCATTCCTTGCTCATTTATGTGTTAGTTGCCATCTCTTCAAGTTCAAGGGATTGAGAAGAAAAGATAATCTAATTAAATTTTGACCAAAGAAAAGATAATCTAACTAAATTAATAACTTATTGTAAAATAAAAATAATTATTAACATAACACCCAAAAATGTTAACTGAAAACCAAAATAAATGAAAGAAGAGTTGGAAGGTTATGAACTTTACGGTCAATGGCCGGTGCTATCCTGCGCCGGCTGTAGTCGGTGCCCTATATTCATAGTCTGTTGACATGTATTTATCCTTCATTTTTTTTCTCTCGCTTTTGTGGATAACATTTTCTTTGGTCATGTTCGACTTTTAGCAAAAAATTGAGTACAATATCACAAAAGCCTACTTATTAATCATAAAAAAATATTTCTGAATCACCCTTGTCTTTTTCTTCCTTTAAATCAGTTGAGAGGCGCGTGATTGACATTCACCGACTTTTCGAGTGTGAACTTTTTGACCTTGCTTTGAGAGTTAAATTAAAAATGTACTTATTACGCATAAAGTACGTATTAGTAAAAAAAACAGGTACACCGTACATGTACGCTATAAATTCCCGACAATAAATACAGCCGTTGGGGCGTTACCGAATCGAAGAAATGCAAGGTGTGTCTATAGATGTCACCCAAACACCGTGTCGTTTTCTTTACACCACTTTCCTTCTTGAGTGGCCTCTTTTAGCAAACATGTCTGCCGTTTTTGGGACCACATACGTACTCAGTCGACATGTGTGAAAGTTGAGTAGACGACAAAGAACAAAGACCCGTAACCGAAACAATAAAAATGGAAGCATGTGGCAAAACTAAACCATAATGTTTTATTAAATTATTATTTGATATTGTACAAACCAAACCGAATATATCGAACAAACCAAACCGAATATATCGAACAAACCAAACCGAAATCAAACCGTTGGGTGAGAGAAACAAACAATAAAAGATTCTCTCCTGCTCTGTTTTGTTGCATCCGAGAAAAACAGAGCACGTGTTCATGATCCCGAAAGAGTTATTCGTACACAAAGATCAACACTTTTGACGGTGGATTACATAAATAAATCAAGAAAATCCAACCGCAAGTTTATTATTTCCGAATCAGTAAACGAAAAAAAAAACAGAGTAGAGAAACAGAAAGACTCATCTCTGTTTTCACTCAACCAGTGTTCTGTAGACCAGCAGCGATTCTGTTCTTCTACCAGTCAACAGAAAAGAGCCTAGCAACTGCTGCAAGAGTTGATTCTAGATCCGCTAGCTTCTCGAAAAGCAAAACAACTCTCAAAGGCCGTTTCACCTGGCACTCAAACTGTAAAAGCTCAACAGCTAATACATCAGAAAGAGATGTTGCCATGGAGATGATGTAATCACCAAAGCTGTCTGATGGTAGCTCGGCAATGACATGAAACGTGTCGAGAACGTCGGCGATTTCTTCAGTTTTTGGAAGATCAGAACCGAGGAGTGGACGCTTGCCACTTAACTCAGACAAAAGCCATTCTTGGCGGCGTTTTTCAGACCAGTCTCTGTAAGATCCTATGTCTAAATGGGTTGTGATAGCATCCAAAACATCGGTGTAGCGGTCAGATTCTTGCCTTACGTCAAGCCTAACAAGAGATAGTCCAAAGGTTGAGACTTGACTCAATAAATCAAAAAGGCTTCCATTAGCTATTGGACGGTCACCATCTGAACATAGTGATCAGAAACAAAGCTCAAGAGGCTCCAAGAAGTACAGCAAAAACATCTGTTTAGTAAACCGGAAACTAATAAATTCTAGTTTGCAATAAAGTTACCTCTTCCAACTTGTTGAAAGTAGCTTCTTCAGGGACATCAGAGGTTCCATTGCTGTGCAATTGACGAGCACATCGCGTGTGAGGTAGAGTTTGTCCCTTACATCACCAAGAATCACACAGTACGGCTCTGTTGGAGTGATTGACTTCCAGAACCCTGCAAGACAATAAATGAACGGTTCCATATTAAAGCTTAGACATAAAAAAAAAGCTCCAAGACAGGTTCTGTTCGTACCTATATAATGTTTTGCAGCGTCTTTCCTCCTGTTTACGTGAAGTTCATCAGCACGCAGCTCGTCATTGCAACTCCACATAGACAACTACCAAAGAAAAATGAAAAAATGAATCAAGGCAATACATACATCGTAGCACTGTAGCAGTGTTCTAAAATTCTATCTTGGCAGCAAATCGGGTAAAAACGAAACGAATTTCTTAAAACAGTTAAATTCAAAAAGTTGATATAACACACCCACCTTAACAATCTCCTATAATTAAACATTAGATATTAGACTAAACCGGAAAGAAAGAAAAATTGATATCAAACCTCAAACATAAGATGTTGAATTCGGTTATAAAGTACATAGTAGCAGCCATCATTCTAGCTAGCAAACAAACATCCCTAGTGACTTTAGGTGTCACCCTTGGATTACCTACAAATATTGTAACTTGAGTCAACAAAATGACAGAGCTAAGAAGCTAAGAGAGGAGGAGAGAGTTATAGAAACGTAATGGAACACGTTCCCCGATCCCAAGAAACTTAATTAGGAACACCTTTCCAGATAGTTTCATGGAAGTAACTCATCTCATCTTGAGGATTGATTTTAAAACCTCAAGTCAATAGTGAAGAAGAAGGCTTTTACCTCTCTCTGTAGAGCCTCGTCCAGCTCCTGCTTGTCATCAGGAGTAATATCCTTAGCATATTCTGAAGCAATGAGACTGAGTAGGATGAACACTCAAAACCAAATCAACGGTCTGATTCTTAAGAGCATCAAAGATCTCTTCAAGGAGAATTGTTGAGATCACCAACAAGCTTCTTGAAAGTTTCTCCACAGAAAAAAAAAAAAAAAAGTTTCTCCACAGAGCTCTAGCTCATCAACGAAATCACCTTTCTTGAGCTAACGGTGATAAGCAATCTGCACTTACTCAGCCAGATTAGCTAAGTTAAGCCTGTGGGAGAAAGCTTTAGCGATGACAATGGACTCTGTAAAGACTCCAGAGATCTACAAAAGTAGAGATTACGGGGAAACTAAGAGGATGATGCGCACACATGTTTTGGAAATTAAGGTTCACTAATTTGAAACCTGAAGAAGTTTACCTGCGATTCCGAGGAAGAACAACGATCCAGGAACGGAATCTGCAGAAGAACACATAAAGAATCAATCAAAGGATCTCGAAACTCATGAATCGGAGAAGAGATAGATACAGAGACCACGCAAGGATCATTACCTTTCACTGATTTTGATGTGGGCGCGAGAAACCAAGATTTGAAATTGTTTTCAGAAATTATTAGGAGCAGACAATTACGTTGATTAGCCGTTGAGATTGGTCCATGTTGACTGTGTGTGAATATCATATGGGCCTATAGAGTTCACTGAAAGGCCCAATAATCAGTCATCATCTTCCCTAGTTATCTGTTTTCTCCCACATCGCTTATCGAAGAAGCGGAAGCTGAGTTTATAACCCGGCGGAGTCAAGAAGGTGATTGTCCCTTCGGGGACATCCGATAAAATTGGAACGATACAGAGAAGATTAGCATGGCCCCTGCGCAAGGATGACACGCACAAATCGAGAAATAGTCCAAATTTTTTTGATTTTTATTTTTTCTTTTCCAGATTTGTTGTTATTGGATCCTGTTTTCGTTTTCTGGAGTAATTTTTGATGCAAATCCGCGCAACATAGCTTAGATATAATATTTCATGGATGTTAATCGAGTGTCAAACTCATTGCTGTATTTGAAAACTTAAATTCTTAATTTCGCCATTTTCGTTGAATCATTCATGTTCTTTTTCGAAATATCACTTCAACAACTTTAATCATTTATGTAAAGGATTGATTTTGCAGAATATACCGGCGAAATTGGCGGCGTTCGTTGTTTCAACCACCATGAATCAAAACCTAATTCTCAGTTCTTGGTTCGATTGGCTCGCAAATTTTAGTTAACCAGTTTTCTGGTACATCTCTATTTAAATCAGCTACCGGTTTAGTTATATATCTACTACACAATTATTCATATTCACAATTATTCATTGCCTGCAGTGTTGCAATCCCATGGTCGGAAAAGATGCCGTAAAAGCCTTTTAAGATGTGCTTACATCCAAACATGATTGACACGCATAGATTAGATAACCATACCGTATATGTTAAAGAACATACCAAAAAAAAAATAGAGAAATTAAGAGTCATATCAAAAACTTATATCATAATTTGCAATCTACCAAAACCATGACATCACTCAACTGTTCATCGCGTCCATTGACGTTAATACCCTTAAAAACACAAGCCTCTTACCTGACCGAAACCGCCGGATATAACAATCCATAGAAGATTCGTAATCTTTTTACTCAGAAAGGCGATCTTTGTCATATGTGCCTTGTCAGAGGCTTCTTTCCAAAGTAGACTAAGATTCAAAATTTGAAACTTTAACTTCTTCCCACAGTTTATAGTTCTTCGCGATAATCGTTTTCAACTTCTCCCATTTTCTTTTCCATTTAGATATTCTAAAGAATTCAAAAGCATTTCATAACTGGAGCAGAGCGACGGCATGCAAGACCCACCGTGTGTTCTACCGGAGAGATTTTTCTACGCCGGAGAAGAACTAGCGGGAGTCAGAGTTACTCCATACCACAAGGCTTCCGGAATCAAACAAATTCTCAATGCTCTTAACTCTCTATCTTTAAATTTAATTGGGAGTGTGGATTTTCTTCATGTGTTTTGTTTCACATGTGTCTTCAATTGATGGTGCAGAAGCTGACGATACGTTTGGTAGCCTCCAGATTGTTAACCATAAATTCTCAACGCCCATCATATTTTGCAGTTGCAACTAAACCCAGTTCAGAATTTATTCTTAATCAAAACCGTCTAATTACAATAGTGGCTTGTCACCTATATCAATAACCGACTAAAACAAAATTTCAAACATTACCCATCGATATCAGGGAAAGGAGAGAACCCAATTGGCCGGCTAATTACAATAGTGGCTGGTCACCTATATCAATAACCAGCTAAAACAAAATTTAAACATTAACCATCGATATCGGGTGAAGGAGAGAACACAATTAGCCGTCTAATTACAATAGTGGCTGATCACCTATATCAATAACCGGCTAAAAGAAATTTTCAAATATTAACCATCGATATCGGGTGAAGGATTAAACCCAAAATTAGCCGTCTAATTACAATAGTGTCTGGTCACCTAAATCAGTAACCGGCTAAAACAAAATTATTGACAATTTTGTGAAGGTTAACAGTGATTGTTAACCGGTTCCGAAGATATATAACCGTATAACAAATTATTTATGGAGCTATCTAGTTTACACTGTCGTTCTGGTCTATTCATTACCATAAGGGTTCCGGGGATCATGTTATCTTTAGGCTATAGAATTTTGTCTATAGAGTTATATAATTAGTGCTTGGGTTTTGGGTTTCCAATGGGGGTGTAGGTTTTAGAATTATGTAACGAATATGAAGAAATAAGAAGATGACGATGAGAGAGAAAAATTTAAAAGAAATCTCATTTGTAAAGTAAACAAAATCTTTTTGATATCTTCCCATATCTAGTTAATATCTTGTGTCAGAGATAAAATCCTAACACTGAGATTGGTTTATCTATGCAAATCTAACTTATATCTTATGTAAGAGATTAGCTAAATTCGGGAAGCATCAAGGTCGAGCGGGCAGGGTATATCAGTCTTTCTACCACTCCAGCCATTGCCACGTACACGCGTGATGACAATATTTAGATAATAATATTCAGCAGCCGAATCAAAATGTATCATTTTAACAAATCCAATCAAAAATATTCCTTTTTTTTGCAAAATAAATATCTATCTAACTTATTGATGCCAAAAAAAAAAAACTAACTTATTGATAGAATTGTAAAGTCATTTATAATCTTTTTATGAAATGAATTTCAAATATTAGTTATGCATTGGTATTATAAATCCAATACACAAGAGACTGCATGAACTGAATGTTCTTAATCTTCGTACACATAAACTAATCTTATCCACCACCACATCCTCCTCCACCGCAACCGCCACCATCGTGATGTCCTCCTCCACTGCCACCAGCGTGATGTCCCCCTCCACCACCATGTCCGTGATTGCTAGAAACGGAGGCAGTAACTGACGCCGCCGATAGAAACATGAGACCACCACCAATACCATTGCGTGTTGTCACAGGCGCTGTGCTTCTCTGGTTGTCGGGCTTTTTTGCAGGCCCATTAGCGACTGTCTCCTTCATCTTCCAGCCGTGATGTGCGGAACTAGAGACAGTAGGAAGAGATGCAGCCGCTGGATTAAACGTGAAGCCACAAGCATCGCCTGTTACATCTCTGCTTTTCTGGTTGTTAGTGACTGTTCTCTTCTCCTTCATCTTCCCAAGGCAACCAATCAGAATAATAGTCAAAACAAAGATTCCACCACAGGCTATGAAAATGATACCACTTGTTTCCATGATGGGCCTCTCTCTGTTTTCTGTTTTTTTTTTTCCGTAAGACTAGATTGTATATTTCCTGTTACAAAAAAAGACTAGATTGTATTTATAATCGAAAAGTATCAAATCCTAACAATCAGAAAATATAGTAAATATGAAAAATCACTCTTAAGAATTAAGGTAGATAGTTTACAAAAAAAAAAAAAGAATTAAGATAGAGTCGTAGACTATATGGTAGTAACTAATGCAGGCATTAAGTTGTAGATTGAATTTTGTTTTTGTTCTTTTCAAGAAACTATGATATTATCCAGTAAAAAATGAACAAATAAAGAGTTTTGAAAATATAACCAAAATTTTAAGTTAAATACAAACAAAACCCCTTATACAATCTCTACCCTTTTTTGATCAAAAAAAATAAAAATCTCTACCCTTTTCAAATATTTACAAAAATATCATTATTGTTTTTTTTTAAATTACCAAAAACAATAAAACATTTCTTATTATTCAATATCATTATCATCAATTTTTTTTAACCACCATGAACTATTAATTTGGAGTTCTTAAAACTCAATAATGAATTTTCATGCATCTCTTTTATTCTCACTCTACAATAACAAAAATTTATTTCCTCCCTACTTCATTATAAGAACTCTCATCATTTTTCTTTCAAAACTCTAACTTTCATATTTTGGTGATGATTCTTTACTAAGAATCATCGAACCATCATTTATTTTGTTGATATTTGAAGTTTGGACGGTGGAAAAAATCTGAAATGATGCTAGTTTTCATTACTATTCACTTTTGTGTTGTGATAATAGATTTCTCTGTATATTTATGGTAATCTTTAGATGTGTTTTACACAAGTTGTTAGTTTGTCTCTGTATGTCTATGGTTATCCTTAGACGTGTTTTACACAAGATGTTAGTGTGTATTTGACCTTTGAAGATAAATAAATCAGGTAAATTTACAAAATAGTTAGTATAAGAGATTAGTTATTAGGGGTGGACGTTCGGGTACCCATTCGGATTCGGTTCGGATCTATTCATGTTTCGAGTTTTCGGATTCACAAATTTTAGCCTCATTCAGATATTTCTAAATTTCGGTTCGGATTCGGATAACCCATTTAAATTATTTTTAAAATTTTACAATTGATATAAAATCAACGTCCCTATTGGACGATTTTCGGTGCTTACGTAGACAACCTCCCTAATACTGGTATTGCCGTTTTATTTATTGTTTGATTTCTTATCATAAATTTTAACAAGCTAAGTAATCTAAGTATGTCCACAACAACCGGTGCAGACTTGTTTGTTTTCGGTTAAGATACAGTTCAATGCTATTCACTAAAACATCATCATCAGCAAGCCGGCCCTGAGATTATGGAGACCTGTGAGTATTTTCTATATAAAATTTATTTACTGGGCCTAATAACACTTTTTGGGAGTCTATGTCTATATATTTTTTTCAAAAATTTTGGGGGCAAAAATTTGACCGGTTCTGTAATCAGTTTCGTTGTAAACTGTTATAGAGAAGCTGAGATAACGATTAAAAAACACATTACTGAAGACAGGCTATACATCGTTGAAAGCTGAAGTTCAAGCAATTCGTGTGACTATGCTCCAACTAAAGAGATTTGGGTTCAGTCCCTTCAACATTGCTTTATAAGCAACTTTCGCAATACCAAGAGGTTCTAATAGGGGCGAAACCAATAGGATCCTCATGTCTTAAACTACATAGAAGATATTTTTGTTGACATGAAGCAATAAAGAAGAAGAGAAGAAGAATGGATTCAGGTGGTTAAGGAGTTACTAGTTTGAAATGGAGTGGGACGCAAGTATGTCCATACAAGCCTTGACCGTACAAATCTTGCCTCACACAGAAGCTATCTGACCTAAGCATTTTTGGAAGACAAGAAAGATAAACCTAGACTTGCCAAGACGAAACCAAAGGAAGAAGAAAACCGTTGGAAAAAAAAAAAAAAAAGTAAAGACAAAGAGAAAGCATGTCGGCAATGATTAAATATAATAGAAATCACATATTGACTCTCACCTTGGAACAGTTCAGGTCAGGTCGCTTATCTCAGCCGGCTCCTTGAAGATATTTAACCGTTTAGCATATCAGCAGTGATTAAATATAATTAGAGACCACCTTTGTTTAGTTGCCCAAAAAAAAAAAAAGACCACCTTTGTTTATTCTTTTTGTTCTTGTCCAGATATGTATTTAAATATATGTAGTACCATTCTAAACTAATCAAGAAAATCAGTTACTCTAATTCTTCTTGCCTTTACGAAATTTTCTCCTCTCCCTCAGGTGTTTTTCATCGTTCTTCATGGTTCTTCACACTACTCTTTAGATCTTCAATACTCACAATTTTTTTGCTCCAGATATGTGGATAAGCTGATAAGTTAGCAAAAGGAAGGATAAATAACTCCAGATTCAGTTACAAGAAAATAAAATAAATAACTCTAGATATGTGGTTTGTTGGGAATATGTTTAAGAAAACGTTTCTAAAATATTATCTTAATATATCAAGTTGGCTACAAATAAAAAGAAAAGGATTTTAAGGTATTTAAAATACAACTTTGTTGTGTTAAAAAAAAAAAAAAAAAAATACAACTTTGTTTTCTTACTCAGAAATAATTATGTGCTCATTTTATTGGGTACGTTAAGCAGAGAGAAATTACAACACATACCTTTACACTTCCACATAATTATCTCAAAACATTTTTTCTGGGTTTCACTCGCAAGCAAGTTTGGTACCGAAACTTGCGAGACAGATAGCAAAAGCTTGAAAAGCAGAGAGAGGCTGTCTATAATCCATTGTGAAAGTGTCATCCCCCACCTTACCAAACTGAAGAAGCACTGTCTCTTCATCGCCTTTACCACTTGGTTGACTCTGGTCAACGGTCGCAACCAACTGGAAGTTCTTGACCGAAGCAACGGTCACTCTTCCATGGAAGTTCAGACACCAGCATTGCAAGTGTTCGTGCCATCTCGGAGCTTTGTTCTTTAGTATCGTCAAACCTGAACCTTCCTTGTTTGTTTTTTTCATTATCTTGGTGACATCACATAGATTTTGATCGGCACAAATTCCAGCGGATGATGATGATGAAGGTGGTGAGAATGGGCAATGGAGTGTGGTTATCATTCTTCTAGGACCTCTTGATTTCAAGAGGTTGAATTTATAAGAAACATGACCGACTTCGAAGTTGCCTGCTGGAACTTGTGGGCTTATCTGCTTTGATGCAAATCTACGGCTGGCTTTGCCGTGTGAAGGCTTTGCTCCGTTATGTGGTGGTTTGCTATCATACACTGTAAAGTTGGTGCCAAGAAAATCTGATCTGCAAAAGGATCCAAATATAAAAAGCCATGAGTCTTTGCTTAAGACACTAAACGGCCCCGCTTAGGAACAAACAGTACCTTAGTTTACCAACGTAGGCATTACTTCCTTGAGAGAAATCATCAGCATCAAGTGATATGATGTACTCAGTATAAGCACCAGTCCTGAACCTCCGTGCCGCCAGAAGAAACTTTCCTTTATCAGTGAATGCTAATGAAACAAAACAAAAAAAATTAATAAACTCTGAGAAAAATCCTTTTTGCTAGCCTACATGAGCAGAGCAAGGTCTGATAGATATGTTAGCCCTATATTAACCAACATAATAAAAACTACTTCAACATGTTCCAAAGCAACTATTAAAAAAATGAATCTAAACAAATATATATGATTTATAAGCGTTGAAAAATCCCAAACTGAGAAGTTTCCATTCAACTTTGACGAATGACTACCTAGAATCTTCTTCATTACTATTACTCACAGGTCAATAACATAGTCAACGCTTAGTTATGACGACTAGTGGGTGAGCCATTTCGGTGACCACTCAACACATTATTAATTGATGAAAGAAAGACAACGACTACCTAAATAACATGCTTCGTCACTAATTCAATCACTTAAAAACCTACCTATAGACTTTTTAATAAACTCATATTCTCCAATTTTGGCAGAATCAACCTGATCACAATTTGCGTTTTCACAACTAAACACATAACTTTAAACTTACACATGATTATATCAAAACTACTTTATTCCTCTTTTAGCAGATCGAAACCCTACCTAGACTTTTAATTTAAAGTCATATTCACAATTGTTGACAGAATCAAAACAATCTCCAGTTTCAATGCAGACAAATATTTGAATGACTTACATGGTGTTAGAGCGAGATACAAGTAAAAAGTTGAAGTCCTCTTGTTCCTCTTTATCAGGCACTGATTAGAAAATTCTCGTGGACCTGACTGCACCGCACCTCAGAGGAAACTCAGAAAATTCAGTAACCCAAAAATCTCATATGCCATTTTTCAAGTGCTCGTTAGAAAAGCATCAAATGATTACAAAAGCTTAGAAACGAAGGCATTACTAAGCCAAAAGCAACGAATAAAGATCATTAAGGATAACAAAGTAACATCTGGGAACAAGTTCACCACTACAACTTTTCAATCACAGTAGTAGCAAAGTACTCTCTTTTCAAACATGATCCAAAACTATCACATTTACAGAGTATATCATTAAAATCTCATCAAATAATTAGCATTTATGCATATGGTTAATACAAAAAAATTTCAATTGCTCATACGGATAGAGGCACACTAAGCCAAAGCAACGAACAAGTTCACAACTTTCAAACAAGAACCAAAGCAATCAACTTTACAAAACAATCATTGACCATATGAACAAAGAACTTGACTTTAAGAACTTTTGATCAGTGGCCCAACTGAAAACTCAATCAAAATACAAAATTGATTGAGTTCACAACTAACAAAGTCTACAACTTTCAATCACAGTAGCAAATACCCTTTCAAACATAATCCAAAGCAATCAACTTTACATAATAACAATCATCAACAATATGATCAATTAATCAGTGCCCTAATTGAAAAATAAAAATAAAAAAAGATTATTCTAGGCATACCAGTTTGAGGCAAGAAGGGAAAGTGATTTTGCCATAGTTATGAGGAGATCTAACGATATCCTGCGTGATCTCTCTCCATTTCTTCGATACGCAGGCGCAAGTGACCACGTCTCGACGCTGAGGCCAATGGTCCTCGCTGTCCTCCACGCGGCGTATGATTTCGCTTAACAATTCAGGGAGCATCGCCGACCATGATGATTCAGTAATGTTTGACGACGACGGAGGAAGCATCGGTGATGATTCGGGTTCTGTTGGCGTGTGTCCATGATCCCTGGAAGATATTGAGAATCTCCGCGAAAGGAGGGACCGTGACAACAAAGGCATTTGTGAGGAGGAGACAAGTTTCGATCTGAAAATAGACAAAAGAGAGAGAGAAGTACGAACGTGCGAAATCTAGAAGGGATGAAATTTGGCGTAAAAGTGACAGAGCTGTGAGATATATAAATAGGTTAAAGTTGAAGGAGAATCTAACTGGGACACGTCTCTCTCTCTCTCTCTCTCTCTCTCTCTCTCTCTCTATATG
Organism: Eruca vesicaria subsp. sativa; assembly: GCA_932364175.1. Taxonomy (NCBI): domain Eukaryota; kingdom Viridiplantae; phylum Streptophyta; class Magnoliopsida; order Brassicales; family Brassicaceae; genus Eruca; species Eruca vesicaria. The sequence continues at coordinate 424,940 of CAKOAT010355154.1, forward strand.
AGTGGGGTAAAATCTTACTTTTATAGGAGGATTGTGAATTTTTCTTTTTAAAAATTTTGATACAAGTAAAAGATAAACATTCACCCACAAATTAGGTCAAAGATAAACATTCATCCACCAATTAAGTTAAAAATAAAATACAATATTTGACACTGTATAAAAAAATACAAGTAAAAGATAAACATTCATCCACAAATTCAGTAACAAATAAAATTAAGCATTTGTTTCATCATATAAATAAAATAAAAATAAATTATATCTTCGTGAGTTAGAAAATATTCCAATCATAAGTTCAAAAAATGATTTTTTTTTCAAGATTTTGTAGAATATTAGAGAGACATGATTTTATACTAAAGTCGAAATATTATAATTATGTGTACTATTTAGTTAGAGAAAATTTAACTCACTAATTGGGCATGAAGAAGGTATAGGTGCAAATTATACCAGATGATTGTAAACTATAAAAGTTGTTATAAGAAAATTGTAAATTGTCCTTTAACAAAAAAAGAAAAGAAAATTGTAAACTATTAAACTGTAAAAGCATTATTGTTGGTTATATCAACAGTATCTAAATAAATATAATATCAATATTTAATCAAATTGACGAGCTAAATAAATCACAAGATTAAGAGTATGATTGGTAATGGCTGTAGTTTTAAAATTTTTGCTGTAGAAAAAAATCTGTAGACTTTTTGCTGTGGCTTTAGATTAAATTGCTGTAGATTTTTTGGAAAGCACTAAAAACTTGTTTTGGATATTTGGCTCTGTAGAGCACTTGCATAGCTGTAAGTTATTTCAAGAGCTGTGGTTTCAAAAAAAAATTTAAAGCTTGATTGTTCTGAATTTAGTGCTGTAGAAATAAAAAGAGCTGTGGACAGCACCTATACAGCAACTACCAATCACCCCCTAAAAGTATGAAAGAGTGTTTAGCATTTTTGAAATATTTTAAATAATAATTTTTTTTTATAATTTCCATGTTTTGAGCAATGCTTTAATACTCTTTTGTATATGGTTTCTGATGTAAGAGATACGTCGAGTACAAATGCAATTATATATTCTTTTGTTTTGATAGTCAGCCGTCAAGATGCCTTCTCTGAAATGATAAAGAATGACCATCTGAACATGCTTACTGTCTAGTTTCCTTGTCTTGCACTGTCTTGATATCCGAGGATGAATAGTTGATAGCTGAACATGAGTAACTAAATAGCGGGCTGCCTACAAAAAAAAAAAAGAGTAACTAAATAGCGGTGTTACTCGCAAGAGATTTCTGGTCTACAAGAAATCCAGTCTTGTCCGGGTATAGGATAGGTTATGTGTAAGTTACTTGGAGTTAGAATGTTTGCATTCAAACATAATGAAAATGAGCTCGGAACTGCTTGGATCCACATAGGAACAGTAAGATCAAAAGAGTTGAAACCCATAATTTAAAAGACTCAAGTTATTTAGCCTTGAACACATTTACAAAAGCTTTCATATTCTCTACATATTCTAGAAGGATGTTACAAAATTAGGATCTTTAAACTCTTCAATCCCTGAATATTGATCCTTGAAACAGTGACTCCTCTCCATATATATTGTAGAACAGGAGGTAGAAAGGGTTTGACTGCTCCTAAAACCAATTACACAATTTGTTTTGCTATAAAAGTATAGTTCTCACAAAAAGAGTCCAATAGATGATAAATATATCATACCATATGTTCAGTGATGAAACATTTCAAACTCCACAAAGAAAAAGTTTTGATTTAAACTTTTTAGTGATTATATAGTCAAATTATGATGATTTTTATAATTAAAGTATAATTTTTATTTTAACAGAAATCCAATGTTTTGAAAATCGGATCGGACGCTGATTTTGTCTTGTGACTGAGCCAACGGTCAGACTGGTCTAACCAGTTTAACCAGGCTTATTTAATTCCATTTTAATTAATAATTAACTTATATAATCAGTAGTATAATTATAAAATAATATAAAATATAATTTGAAATAACTTAATTTGATATTATCATGCATTAATGTGAATTTGTTTACACAATTGCTTAATTTGTATTTTTAATGTCTTTTACTTATATTTTTAAATAACTGTATTTTGATCTTGAGCTAGGTCACCCATTTTGCTGAATTACACCAGTTTTTAATCGGTTTTACGATTTAATTGAAACCAGGTTTCTATAGTAACTCGGAACCAGCAAGATAAGCAGTCACGGTCCGAGTAAAAGAAAAGTTAAGCAAAATGAGATACTCCTTAAACCATATTAATCTTATATTAACTTTGACAGATGTTTATTTTTTTCAATAACTTTAACAAATGTACTTGGATAAGATCCGCGCCTTCCGCGGAGTGAATTTAAAAAACAAAATATAAACATTTAGTTATGAAAAAAAAGAAATTGATATGTTGGTGGATCTATAAATAAAATAAAATTTGAGATTGTTTTTATAATCATTTATAAATGGTGGGGGAATAAGTTGTAAGTATCGTGGATCTTACTTTATATATTATTCATTCATGATTTTGTTGTATATGGTGAAATTATACAAATAAAATTGTGTTTCCTTTCCTTTTCCTAACTTTTTATATAAGATCTGCGTAGAATAAAAATTTTATTTACAAATTATATTTGTATACTATTATTTATTTTGTATTTTTCTACATATTTAGAAATAATAAATAAGAAATGTATAGATTGAATAACTGAGAACTCAATCACTATTACGTATATAAATAATCTGGTGCGTGCATTTAAATCAAACGACCACTCTTATTTATTAACAATCATTTTATGTTAAATAAATAAAAACAATCAATTTTATCCATCATATATCCGATACAACTAAATTTATATGAAATTAACAATAGGGGGAATTGCGAAAACCAACCCAAATATTCATTTTAACCCTAAAAGTGTACCCCATATTCAATCAATTGGAAACCCAACCCAAAAGGGTGTTAAAATTACTATTTAACCCTTATGAACAAACAAAAAACGCGAAATATATTTTATGATTTTGTCCTTCGGAGGTCTACACTTTAAGAAAGAAGTCTACAACTAGGTAGACTTACATTAACGTCTACTGTGTAGACTAATGTAGACTTATTATTTAGTATACATCTTAATTTAATCAAATAATTTAATTTTAAAATTGTAGAAAAATTTTTTTTGGTAATTTTTTTAATAAATCATCAATTTAAAGGTTAGTATGAGGTATATAAATTAAATTTTCATATAATTGAACAATTTAAAAGAATTTATATTGATTTGGGAACTATGTGGTAGACAATGTTAATGGTTTAGCAACCAAGGGTTCTAACATGTTATGTCTTTTAGAGTTAGATTCTTAGGGCTAGATTCTAGATTTAAAATTATTTTGTTTTAATGATTCAAAATTGTATATTTAATGTTGTGTAGTTTATATTTTGTATATATGATATTTGGTACAATGATTCAGATTATAATCAATCAAACGTTTAGGGTTTGAGATTTGGGGTTTAGGGTTTGAGATTTCTGGTTTAGGGTATAGTAGACTTACAGTTAAGTTTACTTATATGTAGACGTCTATTTCAGTCTACGTTAATTTGTGTTTACCAAAATAAATTATTTTAAAATTAAAATTAACTAAACGGGAAGTGAAAATGAATTTTGGAGCCTATTTTTCCATATTGGCTCCAATATTTAGGGTATAGTAAACTTACAGTAAAGTCTACTTATATGTAGACGTCTATTTCAGTCTACATTAATTGGTGTTTATCAAAAAAATATTTGAAAATTAAAATTAATTAATTTGAAAAAAATATTTGAAAATTAAATTTATTTATTTATGAATTAAAATATGAATTAAAATATGAATTAAAATTTATCAACAAAAAATATATACTAAGTCTACTAAATATATAATGAAAAGAAAAATTTTAGATTATATATTATAAACTATTTAAACAATAAAGAAAAATATTATAGTAGACTTCTTTGGAAGTCTACCTAACCTAGAGTTTTAACCAAAATAATTTTACCAAACCAAAATTAAACCAAAGAGTTTTAACCTAACCAGAAAGACTTGACATATAAATACTCTTTCTTATTAAAAAAAAGGGGCGACAAAAAAAAAACAAGCTGCCTCTCTCTCTCTCGATTCCTCTCATCCATTCTTCTCCAATGTTCCCCAGCGAAAGCTTCAGATCCAGCGAACGAACGGCGGCGCATGTTCTCTTACACATCTCTTTGCTTTCCGTGAGTCTTGGGTACGCTTCTTTTTCTTTCTGAAACACGACAGAGAGATGAGTCTCTTCACCATCGACTTTATCTCTCTGTGTGTATTCCGATTTGGTCTTCTGGCTAATGCTTTCAGTTTCAAGTTTGAGTAAGGGTTTTTTGTCTATCTCATCAGTCTGCGTTTGCTATCTGTGAACTATAAATGTTTAAACGTTTTTGTTTTCTTGATGTTTGGTGTAGCTCTTCTGTGTCGTATATATCTTCAAACACCTTCGTTATTTTTCTATCTTTCAATTCAGTTTCAACACTCTCTCGGGTAAAAAAGCTCTCATATTTTTCTAGTTTTTAGTCTACTCATTCATTACGATGATGTAGTATATGTTTGATCCCCTTATGAAATCTTGACATTAATGTTTGGTTTGTTCAATTTGATTGGGACTACTTACGTTGATATCTAAGCTAATGAATGATTCATCAAATTCCTGGTTTAGCTCGTTACTTGAATCTTGTTTTTTCTGCTTGATCGCATGATGAAAGCTTGAAGTTCACGCTTGGTTTGTGCAAGTTTAATGGGGTTGGGTTATGTTGTTTTTTTATTCGTAAGTGGTGTTTATTGTCTTTTATTTTTGTAGGTTTTGATTGAGAGAACATGGGTGACAAAGACAGAGGGTTTCATGGGTATTCATCCTCTGGATACCCGCCGAGTCATGGGGCTTATCCACCTGCTGGATACCCATCGCATAAAGGTTACCCTCCCCACCTGGTGCCTACCCTCCAGCTCCTGGTTATGGAGGTTATCATTCTGCATATGGTCATGCTGGTTACCCTCCTACTGGCTATCCTTCGCATCACTCGGGTACTGTATTTTCTCCTGCTAAATGCATCTGTCCTCCCTTGTAGTTTTGCTATATTGTTAAGTGTTGTATGTCACTTTAGAAAGTGGAGCAGTCTTTATGTTGCTCGAAAAAATGGAATTTAGTATCATATATTTGCTAGATTTTACCAAAAAATATATTCGCTAGATTTGTCTATATGTTCATTGTGATAAACCAAGATTTAGTATCATATCGGATGTTAGATCTTACTTTAGAAAGAGAACGAAAGTATGAAACAGAGAATTACCTGATATTGTTTTATTACTATTTTGTTTTGTTTTTATAAAGATAGCTTGTAGATTATGTTACGCTCTATATATCCCTTTTCGGTTTCTTACTTCGTCTAATTTGCTTTGACTTGTTTCATGCTTCCTTCCCCTTTCTTCTTTGAGTTTCCTTTTGATTCTAACTTCCATCTTCTTTTGATATATCAGCATTTGATAAAGTTGGAGAAGGTGAAGACTAAGCTTGAATCTCAAAATGGACGTGAGCCAACAATAGCTGAATGGGCTGAAGCTTTGTGGCTAAGTGGACCTGTCTTGAAATCTGAAATCTACCGTGGCAGAAGCAGCAGGGAGAAGCTGATCACTGCAAACTTGCGTCTGGTAGTTCATATAGCTAAACAGTATCAGAATCGTGGACTCAACTTTCAGGACTTATTGCAGGTTAGCTCTCAAACAAACTACCGTCCAAGCAAAGAAGAACTCGCAAGCCACGTTGGTGTCTCAACAGAGAAGCTTGATAAACTTATGTACAATACAAGAACACCTCTATCAATGCAACAACCCATTTGGTCTGATCAAGACATCACCTTTCAGGTAACACTTTTAACTTTGTAAATGTGACTTCTGACCAAGAGCATTACATGGTAATAATCCATTTACAGGAAGTGACACCAGACAGTGGGATTGAGACACCAGACATGAGCGTATGGAAGCAAATGATGAGGAACCATGTAAGGAATCTACTCAATGTGCTGAGTCCCAAGGAGAGGAAGATCATCAAGCTGTGGTTTGGGATTGATGGTGGGAAGCAGAGATCGTTGTTTGAGATAGGAGAGATTTATGGACTGTCTTAGGAGAGGGTAAGGCAGCTAGAGAGCCGAGCATTGTATAGGCTTAAGCAGAACATGAACAGCCATGGACTCAATGCTTATGCTGATTTGCTTGTCTAGCTCATGTGGAGATACTGGCTTTCAACTATGTGTATACAAAAAAATATACTTTTGTTATGTAATGGTTTTGTTGATATTTTGAGGAATAGAGTTTTCTTGGATAAGAGTTTTGTTGAAGCAGTCTTCGTATAATAATTTCAACTGTCCCATAAGATCAGACTGATGCTTATTTATTAATGCTATGTAAACTGGAGTTTTATTATTTATGAACTCAATGTAGCATGAGTTAATATCAAATGTATAAACCAAACGGAACGAATATACATTTTCTTGTAAACCGTTAGAGAAAGTGTCGTAATTTTTAGGATGCTGTTATGCTGTTATGAATCTGAACAAGGAACATTCTCCCTCTTTTCCGATTATCGACCTCAAACTCCCACAAAGAGTTTTTCACCACCCATTCTCCGTATACAACAGGTAGTTGAACCATTTCGTGCAAAACAATACGGTTTACATAATTAGCAAACCAAAATTTCATGTTTGATAAAATTATATCATAGACTTACAAGTACGTCTACAAATTTTAAGCTAACAACATAGACAAACAAAAAATTTGATAACTTCCTAATTATAACAGATTATCTTCTNAAACAATACGGTTTACATAATTAGCAAACCAAAATTTCATGTTTGATAAAATTATATCATAGACTTACAAGTACGTCTACAAATTTTAAGCTAACAACATAGACAAACAAAAAATTTGATAACTTCCTAATTATAACAGATTATCTTCTGAAAATCATTCAAGACCCTTATGATTAACTAACACACACTTTCATAAAAATAATTTGAAAAAACATAATGAATAATACACAAATCCACTTTTGATAGATTTTTCTAGGTATACTACATATTCAGTCTACAAACGGGTAGACGTTTTATTTTGTTTACATTTTGTAGACTGCAAATTAGGTATACGTTTAGGTTGATTTTTGCAATTGCCAAATTCACGGGTTACTTTCTGTATTTGAAAAAAAGATGTGATTTTATACGAGTAGACTTATTTTTTAGTTTACATTTTTAAAAATGTTAGTTTTGCAATTGACCAGAATTCGTTCAGAGTTTGACTTTTAGAAGTAGACTTACTATGCAGTCTACATTTTTAAATTTGTTTGAAAGAGGTTAGTTTTGCAATTGACCAAAGTTGACTTTCTACTAGTAGACAAAACTAAATGTCTATGTAACTGTAGACTGCAGTAAAAGTCTACACTATAACCCGACAAGTTAATTTTGCAATCGACCAACATAAAATAGTAGACTTCATATGCAGTCTACTTTTTTTTCCTAAGATTTGTTGACTGCATATGAAGTCTACACGTAAAGTAAGTTTTAGTCAGTTTCTAAATATTTTAGTCAAATACAAAAGAAACCTATTCAACGAAGTTGAAGTTTTGGTCAAATGCAAAACTGACCTTCCGTAGACTTCCCTAGCAGTCTACAAAGTGTAGACGTCCAAGAAGTCTACTATGGTAAGTCAAAATTTTGGTTAAATGCAAATCTAACCACTTTAATGTAGATTTCTTAGTAAGTCAACCATTTTTTTTTTGTTTTTGGTTTCAAAGGTAAAGACATTGACGTACTTATAGGTCTACATTACAAAAAAAATTATTTTGGTCAATTGCAAAAGTAACCTGTGCGTTGACAAGTAGATTGCTTCGTAAGTAAGTCTACACGTAAGTGTAGACATATAATACAGTCTACTTTCGCGATACAGATCATAGATATGACGAAAAGCATGTAAATAGTTACCTTGACACCGGTTTAAGGCTTGTTTCCAAGCTTTTCCACGGTCTAGAATCCAAGTATGAGCAAAAGAAGCAACTTTTACGATTCAACCAAGATAGAAATTTCTAGATTCATTGGAAAAATCAGGATATACCTGGTTAAAATGTTTCCATGCTTCACCATCTGATGGACGACTTATTAAATTACTATCCTGAGTTGAATAGTGTTCTTTGTGCCATCTCATATGTGAAGCTGTCTTTTTGGACTGATATAACCTTTTCAGTCTATCAGCTATTGGCAGATAAAACATTTGCCGGAAAAAAACTTGTTTTCTTCCAGCTTTTTTTGTACTTTTGAATCTGGCAGCTCCACAAAATTTACAGCCTTGTAGGTCCGCGTCGTTGTTCAGACGATCATACAATTATTCTGACACACATCTATCTTTTTGTAAGGCAGCCCCAAAGACTGCATCAGTTTCTTTGTGTCATAGTATGAAGCAGTGGCATTGTTATCAGCGGGCATGTAGTCTTTCAAAATTTGAGCAATATAATCCATGCACTTCTCAGACAAGTTATAGTCTGTTTTTAGAGCCATAGAACGAGCCACCAATGACAATTGTGAATGTCCTTCGCGACATCCATCATATATTGGATTTTGGCTTGCAATTAAAAGACTGAAAAATATTTTGGCTTCTTCGTTGGGATCTTCTTCAATGCTCGCATGAGAGGATGTATGCTCATTAAATGCATCACTTATCATCTCAACATAAGAGTTTTTAGCTTGAGTGGAAACATCTATGAGCGTGTTTGTATTCTTCTGAGCAAATCGTGAGTGATTGTCAACCTCACAGTCTTCTCCATGTGCAACACAAACAAGGTAATTGGGCATAAATCCTTTGTTATATAAATGGCCAATGATTGTGGCTCGTCCAGTAATTTTCTGTTCTCACACTTAATACACAGATAAAATATTTTTTGCTTCTGAGTAAATAAAACATGGTTATTTAGCAACAACCATGAAATATTTCAATCCTTCTGTAAATGTATTAGAGACTTGATTATTATTGGATTTAATTCTGGCATACATCCATTACCTCGTAGCACGATTAGAATTACTCGATGACATTTTGAAAGTCAAATAATCTGCAATCAACCAATCTAGAACTTGAATAAATCATTAACTCAATGCACAAGTACATATACCAAGAAGTTTCTAACAAATACTTACCTCAATTTTCTTTTGAATACTTTATTTGGTATCAACAGACTCCTGAATGGCACCTATGTCAACAAGTAAACGTAAGTTTCTGAACCGTTCAAAGTTACCTAGATTTAGACTTCTGAGTTCTAGTTGAATAGCATAAATAAAAGTACACATATATTAGATTCATCATACCGAGTGTGAGCAGAATTGTATGATATGTAGATGTAAGTCCGTGTTCCGAGCCGTTCAATCAAGGAAGAAACAACAACAAATTGTATCTGTTTTACAGGATAAAATAGAGGTTAAGTAAATAAGTCTTAAACTACAAAGATAATAAAGCCATAGAGGAGTCAGCTTACTTAAGGAGCTAAACAGAGGATTTAAAGAGAGATTAAGACAGAAAGTCTAACGTCTCGGTTGTGCTATGCTCTGTTTCACGTTTCTCGGGAAGTTCCTGGTTGGAGACAAAAAATGGAGAGATTAAAAAAAGATGAGAATTTTTTTCAGGTGTCTAGTTTTTTGTTTTCTTATTCCTTTTTTTCTGATAAAAACCTTCCACATATCTTTATCTACATATCTTTATCTGACCTTCCACATATCTTTATCTAACTTAAAAGAAAAAAATAAAAGGAGATAAAGATGTTACATATATATCATACTTATTCTATTATTACCGTTGAAAAATATGCAAATGATTTTTTTGTCTAGTTTCCTTTTTTGAATAGGAATAAGTAACCATACCATATCAGACCAAATAAAAAGTCATAACATAAAATTGTCAACAAATCTCAAGAATCTGAAACTTAAAAATATAGTGTACATATTAAAATATACAATATAAATATATATTATATATTTTGTAATTAATATGGGAAAAAAATTTATTTTTTCCAATAAAAAAAATATAATAAAAATATAATCACTGTCACATATTTTTTTAAGTTTCCTTTTTGCAAATTAGCAATGACTCATAAGTGTTGAATATTTCTTACCAAATTTGCAAGATATCTGTTTATGTTGCCAAATATTGCAATTTAGTAACGAAAATATGCAACGGTTGTTATAGTTGTTTTTTTTACAATGAACTTAAATATTTATTATTGCAAAATATTGCAATAATCATAGAAAATTATTAACGAAAATGGACGTTGCAATAAAGCTATTTTCTTGTAATGTGTATAAAGTTGAATAAGTCACTTTATGGATTGAAACAATAGAATATGGTACAATAAACTAAGCGAGTACTTAGTGAAATAGGGCTATAAGAATGATCCAATCAGGTCATGCATATTCATAAGTAAATTCGACGAAGGATTTGTAATCATATCAGTGTATGTTGATGACCAGAATATCCTAGGAACGTCTGCAGAAGTAAACAAGAATACTTTTTATAATTTTTATTTGTGATGAATTTTCATATAATTTAAAATTTCATATATTTATTAAGATGATTGATATTTATTTTTATTTGTGTCAACATGATATTTATTTTTTATTTATAATAAGTTTTATTTTGTTTAGCTATTTAATTTTAATTAAAAATATTTGACAGTTATTTAAATCTTATAATTTATTAAATTAACTTGAACTGCATTTGATCTGTATTTTCTGATTTGCTTTTTTCATTCAAGCCTAATCTGCATGCAGTCCTCTATCGTTTTATTTTGTTCTGTATAATTAATGGTGATTGGAACATAAATGCGATCCTATCTGCAAAATAAATAAGAGATAATCTGCACTAAATCTGTGTGTTTATATGCATATCATTAGTTTTAAACTTAACAAACGTTTGTTCTTGGATTTAAGAAAAAAAAAAGAAAGAAAGAAGAAAAAGCTACATTACCAAGCGAAAACCATGTCCGCCGTGAAAAATGTCTCCTCCTTCAGGCTCGCCTCTCTCCTCCGCCGCGAGAATGATCCTTCAGCCGCCATTAAGCTTTTTCAAAACCCTGATCCAGAATCATCAAACCCAAAAAGAGCCTTCAGATACTCGCTTCTTTGCTACGATCTCATCATCACAAAACTTGGTGGCTCCAAGATGTTTCAGGAGCTAGACCAGGTCCTCCTCCAGCTCAAGTCCGATACTAGAATCCTCCCAACGGAGATTCTTTTCTGCAACGTTATCAATTACTTGGGCCGTGGAAAATTACCCACTCGTGCACTCCACGTGTTTGATGAAATGCCTCAGTACCGATGCCAACGCACTGTCAAATCCGTGAACTCTCTGTTGAATGCGCTCTTAAAGTGCGGAGCTTTCGACAAGATGAAGGAAGTTCTCTCGAGTATTGATAAGTATGGTAAGCCAGACGCTTGTACTTACAATATATTAATCAATGGGTATTCTCAAAGCGGTTGTTTCGATGATGCCTTGAAGCTATTCGATGAAATGGTCAAGAAGAAGGTTAAACCCACTGGCGTAACCTTCGGGACTCTTATTCATGGGTTTTGCAAGATTTCTAAGGTGAAGGAAGCATTGAAGATGAAGCATGATATGTTGAAAGTGTATGGAGTGTGTCCCACGGTTCATATTTATGCATCGCTGATCAAGGCGTTATGTCAGATTGGTGAATTGAGTTTGGCGTTTAAGCTAAAGGATGAGGCTTACCAAGGAAAGATTAAAGTAGACTCAGCTATCTACTCTACCTTGATTAGCTCTCTTATAAAAGCTGGAAGGTCAGACGAGGTCTCAGGGATCTTGGAGGAAATGAGAGGAAAAGGGTGTGAACCGGACACAGTGACTTACAATGTACTGATTAACGGGTTCTGTGTTGAGAATGATTTGGAATCAGCTTATCGAGTTCTGGATGAAATGGTTGAAAAGGGTTTGAAACCAGATGTTATAAGCTATAACATGATACTTGGTGCCTTGTTTAGAATCCAAAACTGGAAAGAAGGAGCTTACTTGTTTGAAGATATGCCTCGTAGGGGTTGCGTCCCTGATATATTGTCTTATAGGATAGTTTTCGATGGGCTTTGCGAAGGGTCACAATTCGAAGAAGCAGCGGTTGTCTTGGACGAAATGCTTTTCAAAGGCTACAAGCCTCGCAGGGATAGGCTAGAGAGATTTCTGCAAAGGCTATGTGAGAGTGGAAGGTTGGATATTCTCGGTAAAGTTATCAGTAGCCTTAATAAAGAGAATGCTGTTGATGCAGATTTTTGGTCGGTAATAATGCCTACAGTTTGCAAAGAACCTGTGATATCGGAACCTGTTAATATGTTGTTAAAAACATTGAAAGAAGAGGGTCCTTTATCAACAATGCCGTAAGGTCACTTTTCGTGCAATGTTAGTGTTTCTGTGAACCTTGTTGTGTGGGCATTGGGCTGAAGATTATTTGCAGACACTGACTGCATTATTGATTTAGTGGCGTTGGTAGACAATTGGATTTCTTCAGTTGATGATAGTCCTAGTCCCAGTCAAGACTGAATTTTCATGCAAAACAAGCTCGAAATCCGTTGTTGTTACTAAACATGAAGTTGATGCTACCTAAGACCTAAAAACAGAGCCGAAGGAGGAATAGAGGTATGTAAGGGTGTTTTTGTCATTCACACTGCACGAGAACCCTACTTATGTTTCAGGTTGTGGTTTTCTCTTAGTAGTTGGGTAAGTTTTGTCTGAGAAAGGTCTTTCTTCATCGGCTACTGCTTCTCTCTGCTCGGTACTTTTCTCTAGTCTATCCTTTTTCCACAAACTCATTAGTTCTCTTAGCGAGATAAACAAATTTATTCTGTGAATGATCTGGTTTGATAACTGTTTCTGCATTAGAACTTTTATCAGTGTATTTGCGAAAGTCATCTCGGATTAGCTCTTTTCACATGAGCGTAGAGCTCTTTTGTCTACAAAAGGTTTTAATTTTTGTTTGGTCTCAGGAATGAATCTTGGAGTGAAGATGGTACCAAAGAAAATGGCGGTTCTCTACCATTATCCTTGCCATGATGGTGTTTTCGCCGCCTTGGCTGCTCATCTCTACTTCTCAGCAAACTCAATCCCTTCACTTTTCTTCCCAAACGCAGTCTACTCTCCAATCACAATCAGCCAGCTTCCTCTTCAAGAAATCAGCCATCTCTATCTTCTTGATTTCACAGGACCCCCCGGTTTTGTCCAACAAGTGTCTCCTAACGTCGACAATGTAGTCATCCTCGACCACCATAAGACCGCTATTGAGAGCCTCGGAGATGTCTCTTCCACTTGCAAGAACGTTACCAAAGTCTTGGACATAGAGAGAAGCGGCGCCACCATTGCGTTTGACTATTTTACTGAGAAGCTAATGGAAGAATCTAAGGGAAGTTGCAGAGAGATGAATGATTTCAAGAGAATGAGGCGTGTTTTCGAGTACATTGAAGACGCGGATATCTGGAAGTGGAAACTACCAGAGAGCAAAGCGTTCAACAGTGGGATAGTAGACTTAGGGATCGAATACGATTTCAATCAGAACCAGTCACTGTTTAAGCAGCTACTCTCGTTGGATCATGAAAGTGTGATCAACAGAGGGAAAGAGAGTTTGTCTAGGAAGCATAAACTGATTCAGGAGGCGCTAGAACGGTCCTATGAGATTGTTCTTGGAGGTGATGAAGAGTTTGGTCGGTGTTTGGCTGTAAATGCAGATGATATTGCAGAGCTTAGAAGCGAATTGGGGAATCAATTGGCGGAGAAGAGCAAGCGTATGAGATTACGAGGCATTGGAGCTGTTGTTTACAGAGTCCCCGAGCTTGAGGATGAGACCAAACTGAAAATAAGTTTGAGGAGTGTTGCGGAAGAAGACACAACACAGGTTTCACAGATATTCGGAGGTGGTGGTCATAAAAACGCAAGCTCCTTCCTGTTAAGCTCCATGGAGTTGGAGCAATGGAAGGTGGAAAAGAAACTAGTCTTCTGATGATACATTAAACTAAGACATGGTCTCTCAATCAATCATTATGGAATGCTTAAGTTAATTAATCTTCACCCTCAAACGTTTGGTTTACAAATTGGCTCTTTTTCGGTTTATTTGGATTCCGGTTTGTTTTTTGTATATTAGGAAGTATATAACTTGTAACCTAACCAAACTAACTACATATCAGGTTTGAATCGAGTTAAAAACATCTTTTAGGACAGGTTCGATGTTGAACAAGAAACTAGTTTGGTATTGACTTGTTTACTCTCAATCGATGAATAAGATTCTGCTTACGTGATGACATTCTCTCCAAGAACTAGCATTTTAAGTGAAAGTGGGCACAAACAGAGAACAGTGTATTTGAACACGTGATCAGAGATGAGTATAGGACCAATACACAAAAGCGAAACAAGAAAATCATTTCAAACCGAAACAAACCAGAAGAACATCATCACAAAAGACCAAAAGAAGACAAAAGGTAGAAGAAAGAAGCAGTGCCGGCTCTAACCCATGGCAACATAGGCAAATGCCATGGGTCTATAGGTCCAAACAAATTTTTAGGTGTTATTTTACTAGTTATCAAAGTCCATTTTGTTTGTTAAATACTATAAAAGGGTCTTTATTTTATATTTAGCCTAAGGTCTTTAGATTTTTTAAGACGGTGCTGAAGAAGAGTAATCCATTTAAGGTGTACTTTTTTGAATGGGAACCAAGTTTGGAACATAACTGAGGATAAATAGCCAATTGAGAGGAGAAGCAGTATCTTCATAAACTTATTTAAACATATCCTCTCCAACAATGTAGATTATGGTCTTATGTCCACCTTCCACTACGTCATAATCACAACACAGTGCTATTTTATTCTCCTCGTCCAAAAAGAAGCTTTCCACATTATCAGTGTTAAATTTAGCAGAATCCACTTTCAAGAAGAAGTCACTCCTCCACGACAAGTCTCTGGCCTCATCATCAACCTTATTGGTCACCCATATATCCTCATCACATCTGACATGTTATCAATGTGTAACACTGAGAGCTTTTCATCTCTAACAACTGAAAGAATCTTGGTATCTAAATATGCATAACTCTGGAATGGAAGAGGGAGACGCACAAATCTCTCTGTTGTGAAATCAAACTTCATCAAAAGCAGCCAGTTTCTTTATCTCCAGCAACAAAGTAAGTGTCTCCTTTCAAAGACATGCCACTAGAATATACGTACTGGTCACGAGGGAAGGGATCAAGAACCTGTAAGTGCATATTTGCGGCTAAAGCTATGTGTTCAATTGCATATAAAATATTTATGAGCATAAAGTAAAGAACACATAGAGATTTGTTAACGAGGTTCGCTTCCTACATCCCCGGGACCACGTCCAGAAACCATTCACTAGAAAAGGCCGCAACCTACAATTGCTATATGGTATCTAGCACACACTTGTGCCTACCACTCTTATCTAGATTACAATGGTTAGAGCAACTACTACTCATTGATTTTATGAAGAGCATAGTTCTCTATAACTAAACCACCAACAGATCTCAACATCTGTCTGGTGGGACGACACCACACACCTGTGTGCCTCTTTCAAGAATACCCTGGGCACGTACCTTTTTCTTTGACGGCCTCCTGGTATTTATAAGATTGCTAAACCTTACACCTTAGGGTTTCTAAGCAATCTTTCATTTTTCTTCTCTTAAGAATAAGGAAATTCTCCCTCATCTTAAATATATCATTTAAGATGTTTTCTTAATTCAGTAGCCACGTCCTGGCTTGTATAAATCAACCCATGTTGTCCACTTATATATTTCTGCATTCGCCTCACAGCTTAACTTCTTGAATGACTTCTTGAATAACTTCTTGGACCACTTCATGTACTACTTCGGGATAAAGCACATGAAACACTACAGACGTATGCTACATCTTCAAGACATGTTTCAGTACTTTCTCAAACCAGTCAGCATTACATCTTCAATCTCTCCCTTAATGACTGCGTTTTAGAAACAAAGCATCTTCTCAAACTAAACACCTTCTCAAACTAGTCAACACAACACTACAATCTCTCCCTTGGTGACTGAGTTTTAGAATCCAAGAACACACACTCAATGCTTCTCGGTACATCATCTGGAAGTGCCAATAACAAGATTCTCCATTCTCTCCCTTTTTAATTTAGTTTGATACTCAAACATAGGTTCTTAGCGCATCTTTGACATCTGACTAGTCTCGTGTGTGATCAGATACAAGAACAAAGGCACATTCTTTCAGTTTGTCTAAAACTCTCCCTTGATCATACACCCACTGCAACCCAACTACAAAATAAGTTCTGTATGCATTTAGCTTTAACTTCCTGATGCGTTTTGCTCCCAATAAGCTCGTAAATCAGATTCTCATTATCTTCTCTCCCTGCTTGAGTGCATAACTAAGTTAAAACCCAAAACAATTGACCACTTCCTTGAAAACAGATCAGTCATCGAGTATATTTCCATGTTGAAGGCGAGTCATGTCACTAAATGTTCTCGTGTAACCAGGTATGTAGTCTTTGCACCATTTAGTTCTCTGAATTATAGATGCACCAACGTCTCTATCTCTTGCCAGCACCAGTTCTACAGCTTTTAAGACAAAAAAATCACGTGGAAACATATATTCACCAAGTTACGTACTTATGTCTTCTACACATCTTTTCTCAGCCGTAATGTTTGCCGAATAATGCGAAGGAGCTAATCAGAACCTTTAACCCAGAACTTGGCTCATAAGCATTAGAACTAATCTCTGATTTTCTTCTGGGAAAACAACCACATGAGCTTTAACACTTATCATCCCTTCCAAACTAGAGACTAACCCATTGACTTTAACCTTGTTGCTTCAAAATTGTACTCTTCACTTTACTCCTCTGAAGTTTTATGGTCCAGAGCAGAAAAATATTTCCCCAGAATCTCAGTCTTTCTTGATCAAGTCTGTGAAGGAACATTTTACTATCAAGATCCCCGCTTGGTCCACTTCCATCTTATGAATCTTCCAGCTCTTGACAATTTTTTTTCTCTGATTAACAGAATTTGTACTCAGCTTTTTTCTCACATGAGCACAAATCAGGTTCTTGCATCACAAGCCTAGAAACTAAAACCATAACGCCAACTGCATAAGGACAGAATCTGAGCCCGCCACAATCACACACTTTTCAAAGACATTCCTGAAAGCAGTACTGGAACCTGGGTATCTCAGCTTTAACAATAAGATGAGGCTTCGTAGATGATAATCGCATAGTATCAGCTGTCCTGACATCAACCAGACACCGCTGTCGCCAATAGTACAGGATCTGAGCCTGTCGTACGCACAGAACAGTTTCTAGTTGATGCAGTAGCCGTTCTTAAGCAATAACATCAAGGACCAACAGCTTAACATAAGTATCCTTTTGATCTTTTGAGAACCACTGAGACTATTCTGATCTTCATTATTCTGAGTCAATACTAAAATAATGCATTTGCTGGTGAATTCTCTTGATACATCAGCCTTCTTGAGATCTGTTACTGATGACAATTCACGCATACACACATTTGCTTCATCACAAAGATCCTCCACGTATCTAAAACCTGCTGCTTGTCTCAAATTGATCTTTTCTAATTCTTGGTTTCACATCTTGAGAATCTCATAGACTCTTATTGCAATGGATATGCTCTTTCTCCATATATTACTTCAACAAAAACTCATCTTCACGGAACTCTTGGTTCTCTGTGACGAGACAGCATGCACAAAGTATTAACCACTTCAGAAACTGCCGTGGAGTTTCAAACATCAGACCTGTTAGTTTGACATCTTCTTCTAGTTCATAGCTAAATATAAAACTCTGCTTCAATTCAGAAAGCCTGCATCAACTTGAACCATGAACCTGCAATCTTCAGTGTTTTTTTTTTTTTTTTTTAATTCTTCAAGATGTTTCTAAAATCACAGAGAATGACTGAGACGCTGTAGAAATCCCCGAGACCCTAACTTCTTTCAGAATTTCAGTAACCTGCAAAGGAGACTATCACTAGAAGCACAAAACGGTAGTGCTTGATGTTTAAGCTTTGATTCAATCTTCTCACTTTGATCTCACAAATTTCCAGCCATTGTCTATGAGTTTTTAGGTGATATAGCTAAGTTCCAATGAAGCGACATCTCCACACATTCATACACTGTATCTTGAGATCATGAGTTCATCTTCCCCCCGCTCTGGTGAGCATTAAAAGCAAAATCAAGTATCTGCTGCAACAGGTGCTTAAACACTTTAACCTTTACCTAAGTAATGTAGACGCTGGTACTTGAGACAAATATCAGTTTTCCTTTTGCCTTCAGTAGTCATGAATCTGCTGCTATTCTCGGTATCAATACATTCGAAAGATTCAGCTTCTTTGGATTGCCTTGCTTATATTGACTTCAAGATGATCTCCTATGAATGCTTCACTGATAATAATCACTTAACTGAAACTCTGTAGAGACCATGACGATACTTGCAGATCTGATCATAAGTCCTTTAAGCAAGATGAATCATAACAATTGATACAAACACGACTTCGTACAAAGTCTTGATAGGTTTCTCTTAGAATAACACTCCATCTTTCCTGTGACGAAAACAGAACAACCAAAAATGAGCACAAATCCAACCAAAGTACCTGCTACATAAAGGCACATTTAGAGCCTCAACAGAACACACTGTCTAAAGTGATTTCCACAAGCAGCACTGAAATCTGAAAAACTCTCCTCTAGTCTTGCAATAAATTCTTGTGTTCCTTTTAGACCCTAGTCTTCCATCATATAATTATTTTGCTTCAATACAAACTCACTCCAGTAACAACTCTTGTGTTCTAACCAGTTTTGATCCCTTTAGGATTGCTGACCAAGAGATTCACACATAATGGCACGACACCGTACTTTGAACTTTAACGCAGGGGTAACACCCAAGCAGCACTAGCTCTGGCTTTTATTACCCAGTTTCTGACTTTGATTCCTCAGTTTCTTCCCCACCAGATAATAACCTTTGCTTTCGTTCCAAGTCTTTGATTGCCTGAGACTTCACAGATATCCCTGAAACTCAAAACTTATCATAGCTTCTCTTTTAGTGAATCAGAGACCACTGCAAATAATTGACCTTGCTGCATATACTGGTAATTTCTTCTTCATTTAACTTCTGAAAATGGTTCAAACTGCTCGATATCCCCATCATGTAGTAAATGCCTGTCGAGCGTTTCCATGCTTTACACCTTGTATCACAAACCCTTTCATGAGACCTGCAACAATTCCTGCTCTGGAGAAGGTTGAATAAGCTCGAACAGAACACAAACCAGCCGTTGAAATCTCAATCCAACCGTTGAATGGCAAGACAGTAGCATACTAACGATCTTCACAAAGTTTCGCTCCATCGGGTGACTTTTGAATCCTCATATGTTGCTTTGAATAACCCATCTCAGAATTGATTCTGCAGCATTCCTTGTGTTATGTATCAGATCCAGAACATCTCCAAGCTTTGAACTAAGAGGAACATTACTGAGCTCGAAATCCCCATGAGTAATTTTCACCTTTGCAATTAATTAAAACCAACTGCTCCTAGCGTTTTTGTATTTTCCGAACGCAAAAAAGATTTCGTTTTCTTCAGATTTCTTCAAGCCTTGGACCACAAGAAACTCTAATCATCCATCTTGCATCTCTTCCACGTTCCCTTAATTACTAGATGCAGTCTCTAATCTCTGTTCCTCATACATTCCATGGCAAGAGCTTGCTCAGACATCAACCCCAACTAATTTTTAGTGATGCTCAGTCCCTATTGAAAAACTGGAAAACTGATAATTTCTAAAAAATCAGCTCACACCATAAATTAGAATATCTAGATCAAAAGCCTCCATCTTTATCATCTCTGCAGTTCCCAGTTAATTTTAGCAGATATTCAAAACAGCTTCTAAAGTTTATATGCATAAAAATCTCCATCTTTCTTGACCTCATCCTCTCATGCTTGAATATATAGCTAGGTTAAACAACTATCTCTGTTCCAGCTTAACAAAATCTTCTCTTTCTTAACATCACGACGAAATATGGGATAAGGTTCAAACGTAACTTCTGCATTTTCTTATGAGATGTTTCCATCGTCGTTGATATGCTCTTCTTGCAGCCGCAAGCTTTGTCTCATACCAACTTCTTGAGATCATGTCTTCTTAACGTCAAATTTGACTGTTGTAGACCATCATCATATCGACCATTTATTCTGAACAAGGCATTTACTTTTCTGATGAATGAGCTCCATAGTGTCTTATCTTGAAATGGACTGAAGAACTCAGCAGCTTAATATGATGAACAATTATCCATGGTCACTTTCTGATAGCAACAGAAGTTATCTAGTAAAGCTCACTCTGCTTTCGAAAATCTGTTTATACAAAGCCATGCCATTCCACCTGAATGTACTCTGAAACCTCCTCAAATTAAATCATTTATGTCTCAGATCTTCTTTAAGCCAGGAAGATGACATATGTCACTTCTTTGACTTGTAGAGCAGACCCCAATGTAGCCAGATCCCATCACATTATATTGCAAGAACTTTTCATCTCAGCGAGCATACTTGAGTTTTCTTCCATTCCATGAACTCGTCTCAAACATTTGCTCTCCTTACTAGACCCCTGCCTTTTTAATTTACAACATCCATAACCAGCTAAGTTATCCAGAATCAAGGCTAAAAACTTGGACCTGATCAATTTGCCTCAAACTCATATTTTTATAGCAAGTTACGGCAACGTTTCGTAATCAAAAAAAAAAAAAAAAAAAAAAAAAAAAAAAAAAAAAAAAAAAAAAAACAAGTTCTCTTTAAACCACTGGTGTCACCTCCATATCAGAAGAATCTTGATTATACCTCGACAAAACCCAAACATAATCGCACATCTCTGAATCTCTTCCCTCTCTAGCTGATTAAGGATTCCCTAGATAAGTCAGACTGATTATCAGCCTTCGTTGATTTAAGAACATCACGAACAAGCTACAACTTTGACGATATACTCTTATGAAGGATCCGCCTTAACAAAAGTCTTCATCTTCTACACAACCAACTTCAAGACTTTCCTTAAGAACATCACCAACACACATGTTGCTTGATCTCCAAGTTACACACTTGTAACCACCCAAAATCATTTTTTTTTGTTTTTCAACTTTCGACAGCTAGCCTTTTCTTGCTTGGAAAACCTTGTGTCACATAAAAAAAATTTTGATCAAAATACTAGCCCTTAAATCAGTAGCAGGACCTCAGCCAGTCTTTGAGAAGTCAGTAACATCTATCAATACACATCTGAAAACTTCTGCAGACAACACCTAGAGAACCCCATGATGCTTTAAACACATATCTCCTCACAGCCAGCTTCAATTGACAGATAATTCTCCTAAGATTTCATGAGTTCACAGTTTTTCTCAGATCCTCAAACCAACGTTTGTTATGACTCTCTCAAGAATATAGCACAATCATCTTTTCAACATCAAACTCTGAGCCTCAGTTGACTTTCATAAACGCAGACATAAACCTTAGAAATTAATATACGTCCTCGAGGCTTTTCTCGTCCATTAAGAGTCACAAGTGCAAGAGACTTCATCTTCTTCAGGAGAACTCATGAGTTAGTCAACCCAACAAACTCTAAAACTTCTTCGCGTTATAGAAGGATATCAACCACAAAAGAAAACTCCTTCACTGATTGTCTGTATATTCTCGTAGACACTCTCTTCCTCATCTCTTATCGTACATGTAGCCACAAATCCAAGATCTACCAAACTGACAACTTACTGAATACTTAGATCACAATCTCAGTTCTGTTATGTTTTCTTCTCTGCCATGAGTCTAACTTCGATGACTCTTCTCATTAAGCACATATCTCGGAGAAATCAGAAATTCCAAATATTATTCTGCACGGACTAACGATTTACATGTTCTAGACTGAAATAAACATCCTTTCTTGATACTCAAGTAACACCATAAATCTTCACAAGACTCCATGTAGACTTTGTATTCCTTCACCATTAATTTAACAGAACAACTCTTCCACTCGTTTAATCCCCTTTTATCTAGAAGTACATCAAACTTCTTATGCTCATTTACTCTTCTCAGTTAAACACCTCCGGCTAACCAACTCATTGTTTAGGATTGTGAACACACAACTCTGTTCTCATCTATTCCAATTCTCCATACTAGCCACAAATCCAGGATCATACCCGTAATAAGACGAATCTCTATCGAGAACCCGCTCTGATACCAATTGTAAGTGCATATTTGCGGCTAAAGCTATGTGTTCAATTGCATATAGAATATTTATGAGCATAAAGTAAAGAACACATAGAGATTTGTTAACGAGGTTCGTTTCCTACATCCCCGGGACCACGTCCAGAAACCATTCACTAGAAAAGGCCGCAACCTACAATTGCTATATGGTATCTAGCACACACTTGTGTCTACCACTCTTATCTAGATTACAATGGTTAGAGCAACTACTACTCATTGATTTTATGAAGAGCATAGTTCTCTATAACTAAACCACCAACAGATCTCACCATCTGTCTGGTGGGACGACACCACACACCTGTGTGCCTCTTTCAAGAATACCCTGAGCACGTACCTTTTTCTTTGACGGCCTCCTGGTATTTATAAGATTGCTAAACCTTACACCTTAGAGTTTCTAAGCAATCTTTCATTTTTCTTCTCTTAAGAATAAGGAAATTCTCCCTCATCTTAAATATATCATTTAAGATGTTTTCTTAATTCAGTAGCCACGTCCTGGCTTGTATAAATCAACCCATGTTGTCCACTTATATATTTCTGCATTCGCCTCACAGCTTAACTTCTTGAATGACTTCTTGAATAACTTCTTGGACCACTTCATGTACTACTTCGGGATAAAGCACATGAAACACTACAGACGTATGCTACATCTTCAAGACATGTTTCAGTACTTTCTCAAACCAGTCAGCATTACATCTTCAGAACCCTCCAAGAATCAGAGCTAAGCTCATAGATCTCCCACCCATCAACCCATACCTTCTGGTGGTTTTGATAGCAACAATACTTCAAGATAATTGTAACATCCCAAATTCTGATATACGGAAAGGCTTAAGAGAATTGATTTGACTACCTATGTCACCAAAGTGCACTTACCTTTTCGGGAGCACATCCAGAGAGAACTCCAAAGTTAAGCGTGCTTGAGCTGGAGTAGTCAAACGATGGGTGACCTATCGGGAAGTGATTTGCGATACCGTGTAAGTGAGGCCAAAGCACGGGGAAAGGTCGGGTGGTGATTGCAGGGTTAGTAAACATGACTCTAGAACCTTGAAAAATTAACGAACCGGCCACTGGAACAGGATGGGGCCCATGGACCGAGAGAGCGGGCATGGGTGGCCCATTAGCTGTGGGCGGTCGGGACGTTACAATAATATGGAGAATATGATTTAAATTAGAAACAAACCAATAGAAATCCAATTTTCAGTAAACACCGATTTGACTCACTGTTCAACCCGAATGTAACGTCGGATCTCACAATCTGAGATTTTCCGGGAAAAACAGAGAAAGAAGATAAAAAAAGTTCAACAATATTTTCGAATGAATCTAACTAACAACAGCCTCTCTCCTTTTATTTGGTTGTTGATTCTGTTACGATGCTGACGTGGACGTGCTGAGCTGGCACTCTCATTTAATATAGCAAATCTCCCTCCTTTCGAAAACCTTGTCCACAAGATTTAAAACTTGGAAACTTCTTCTCCAAGTCAAACAGAAATTCCCAACTAAATTCCTCCACAGCCTGATTCCTCCACTTCACCAGCACCATAGTGGCAGGACGATGCTGTCTACGAACCATTTTCCTCTCCAATATCAGCTCCGGTTCTCTGGTGATCACATCATCACCCTCTGCAGGAAGATCCGTTAACATACGCACATCACCTACAACCATTTTCAGTTGTGAAACATGGAAAATAGAGTGGATTTTAGAGGTCTCCAGAAGCTTGAGCTTATAAGCTGTGGGAACCGAAATCCACCTACTGTCAAATAATCGTAAATAAGGAAACTTCGGGAAAACCCTAAGTTTCCAGAGGAACCGGCTATCTGCAGAACCGCACAACGAAGATTAAGAGAACAAAAAAACTTAGAAACTTTAAATGAATAAACGAAAATCGAGAGCAAAGAGGTTCTTATTCCGAATCTGCGTAGAACTGGTACAAAGAGAGTAGCCGAAAACTTAAGAACGAAAAACCCTAATTGAGACGCAGCTCGCTAACAGAAAACGAAAATATTCCTAAATGCTAGTTTTGGTGGTGAGAGCTCTGAAAATCGTGTCCCTTGCTTCTGCCCTAGACCTCTTATTTATATACTCCTCGCCTTGGCCGTTCGATCTTTCCATTTCTCCCAGATTTGACTATATCGGGAATTTTCCATTTTTCTCGATCCTTCCTTTTCTTCCGCGGAAATCTTCTATTTTTCTTCAAACCTTCCTTTTATCTTCAAACTTGACTTTTATTTTCCTTCTGCGAGTAAACCGTCAAAACGTTATCGTATCTTCGGGTTAGATTCCGTTAAGATCACGAGATGGGTTTTTATCGCGTTTTAGGACCTTCCGGGCCGTTCTGCGATAAATCCGTTTTCCGACTTTGTACGGGATCGTTTCCTAATCTGATGCCGTTTTTAATAAATTCCTCGAGCTAATCGCAAGGTTTTACGATTTACTCGACGTTTTTATTAAAAACGCGTTTTTTATGATTTCAACGAGAAATCTCGAATAAATCGTATAGTTTTAGGCAATGTTCGGTGTTTTGTTTAACCGTTGCCGTTTTATACGATTTCCTCGAGTTCTTTGTCGAGAAAGCGAAGTTTTACGGTTTTTATCGTAAAACTCGAACGATAGGTCGGATCAAGATGGAACGGGAGACGTTTCGGCTGTGGTTCAGAATGCAACCGCGTTGAAAGACGTAAGTTTCGAATCGGGGATGCGGGAGATCGAGGCTCGGGACGTCCAGGAAGTCTTTAGTTCGTCCAACGGCGAACTAAGCTGGCTGGCTTAGTTCACCCGTGGGCGAACTAGTCGGGACGGGACTAGTTCCCCCACCGGCGAACTAAGCCGAGCTGGCTTAGTTCGCCCGTGGGAGAACTAGCCAGGACGGGACTAGTTCGCCGGTGGGTGAACTAGTCGAGATGGACTAGTTCGCCCACCGGCGAACTAGTCAAGGGCCTCCTAGTTCGCCCATCGGCGAACTAAGCCAGCTTGGCTTAGTTTGCCGGTGGGCGAACTAGTTGCGACTAGTTCGCGTTTTACGGTTGTTTTGGTTTTTTGCGGTTTCGTAAAACGACTCTCGAGTTTTATAAAACGATCTTCGAGTTTTGTAAAACGATCTTCGAGTTTTATAAAACGATCTTTCGAGTTTTATAAAACGATCTTTGAGTTTTATAAAACGGCTTCTTGAGTTTTATAAAATGATCTTCGAGTTTTATAAAACGACTTTTCGAGTTTTATAAAACGACTCCTCGGGTTTTATAAAACTATTCCTTTTGTATTTTTGCGGGGAGTTTTGGCTATTGATTCCGTCGTACCGATTTTGACCCCAACATAAGCCACCTTCCCACATCGATCAAGTATCTCATAAGGGCCATAATACTTTAGAGAGAGTTTATGATTCCCCCTGTACACCACAGATTGCTGACGATAAGGCTGAAGCTTCACAAACACGAAATCACCAATGTTGAAGCTTTTGTCAGTTCTGTGTTCATCAGCGACCTGCTTCATGTGATGTTGTGCTCTTAAGAGATGAAACTTCAAAAGCAATATAATCTTCTCTCTTTCCTTCAAATACCTAGCCACCACATCAAATTTAGATTCCTCTGGTAAATAAGGTAAGTGTTGCGGTGGAGGCTGGCCATAAACTGCTTCAAAAGGTGTCATCTGAATCGAAGTATGGAAGTTTGAATTGTACCAGAACTCTGCAAGTGGCAACCACTGACTCCACAAATGTGGTCTGTCACTGCACATACACCTGAGGTAAGTTTCTAAACACCGGTTCAAAACCTCCGTCTAACCGTCACTCTGAGGATGGTAAGCACTCGTGAAATTAAGAGCCACTCCCTGTGAGCTAAACAGTTCATGCCAAAACTCGCTCAAGAACACACTGTCTCTGTCGCTTACAATAGAGCGGAGTCCATGTAGCTTGAAAACATTATCAAGAAAGGACTGAGCCACCGTTGAAGCAGAATATGGATGAGAGAGGGCCATAAAATGAGCTACTTTCGCAAAACGGTCCACCACAACCAGAATCACCGACTTCCCTGCCGATTTAGGAAGGCCATCTATAAAATCCATGGAGACGTCTGTCCACACTGCCTCTGGTATTTGTAAGGGTTGAAGTTAGCGCGGGTATGCAGAGGTATCATACTTACAACGCTGACAAGTTTCACAACGGCAAATGCAAGCTTGTATATCAAGAGCCATACCCTTCCAATAAAAGAGTCCTTTAACCATTTGATTAGTGACGTCTCTCCCTGAGTGTCATACAGCACTCGAACTATGCAACCACTCCAAAATAGTAGTCCTTATCGTCTCATCATTAGGAACAAAAAACTTACTCTTCTTGCACAACATTTCCTGAGACCAAGAGAAATGTTTCTTAGCAAGAGGGTTCTTCCTTCAAACTCTCAATGACTTCTTTCAAATTCGCATCTTTCTTATAACTCTCTTGTATCTGCTTCAACAGATCAAATTCCAAACTGATAGTATGTGAAGCACTTCTGCACCCTCCATTCGTGACAAAGCATCTGCAGCCAAGTTCTCCTTGCCTTCTTTGTATTGAATTTCATAATCAAATTCAGAAGCTTAGGGAGCCACTGCTGCTGAATAGGAGTATTAAGACGTTGTTCTAATAGGTATTCCAAACTTCCCTGGTCAGTTTTGATCGTGAAAAGACCCACCAGTAAGTAATGTTGCCACTTTTGAACTGCAAACAAAACCGCTAATAGCTCTTTTTCATAGATTGATAGATGAAGCTGTTTTCCTTTGAGATGTTGGCTTATATAAGACAAGGGAAGTCCTCCTTGCATCAATACTGCCCCAATACCTTAACCACATGCATCAGTCTTCACCACAAAAGGTTGATCAAAGTGTGGTAAAGCTAGCACATGTGCTTCACACAATGCTTTCTTCAATGCTGTAAACGCTTGATCACCCTCTGCAGACCATATGAAGCAATCTTTTTTTGTTAAGGCTGTCAAAGGTGTAGCAATCACCCCAAAGTGTCTGACAAACCTCTTGTAGTAACCTGCTAACCCAAGGAAGCCTCGCAATTGCTTCAAATTAACAGGTACCTTCCACTCAGAAACCGCCTTTAGTTTCTCAGGATCAGTCGATATTCCTGATTCTTGAATAAAGTGACCAATATACTCCACTCTTGTAGTCACAAATTCACACTTACTCCTCTTGGCAAAGAGATTGTTGCTTCTCATCAGATCAAAGACTTGACGAAGATGAGCCAAATGATCTTCCACGGCAGAGCTGTAGACTAGAATGTCATCAAAATATATCAAAACACTTTTCCTCAAAAGACTTTTAAAGACTGCATTCATCAAGCCTTGAAAAGTTGCAGGTGCATTATTGAGGCCAAAGGGCATGACTGTATACTCATAATGTCCACTGTGAGTTTTAAAAGCAGTCTTATGCACATCTTGAGGGAACATACGCACCTGATGATAACTAGCTCTGAGATCAATCTTCGAAAACACTTTAGAACCCCCCAGCTCATGCATTAGATCATCTATCAAGGGAATAGAAAATCTGTCCTTCACAGTGGTGTAATTCAATCCTCTATAATCCACACATAGTCTCCACAAGCCATCTTTCTTCTTTACTAAGACTACCGGAGACGTGTAAGAGCTTGAACTTGGCTGAATAGTTCATGCATCCAAAAAGCTTTGTATTATTTTCTCAATCTCATTTTTCTGTTGAATTGCATAATGGTATGGTATTTGATTTGAATTCGCTCCCTCAATCAATGGAATCTTATGATCATGGTTCTCTCTAAAAGGAGGTAACTTCTTTGGTTCAGCAAAAAATGTCAGAGTACTCTTCAATCAAAGTGGTAACTGCAGGAAAAACATTTTCCGACACTTCTTCCACCTTCAAAGAACATAACTGCAATTCTTCTTCCTCATCCTTTTCAGGAGTATATATCATTGAAAGCTGAACTGAATCCTCCTGGTGTTTATTCAATCTTGCAGCTTTAATTTCTCGAATAGATCATTGTCTGATCCCATGTAAGAACTTTTTTAGACCCCATCTTAAAGAACATGGTCAGGTTTTGAAAGTCCCAAGTTATTGGTCCCCATTGCTGCAACCACTAAACCCCTAACACCATATCACAACCTCCCAAAGGAATCACCATAAAGTCAGCTTTGAATGTGATACTCTAAAAGTTCCACTCCAACTCTTCTACCAATCATGTAACCCCCCAACTTAGTACCACCAGCAACTGTAACTCGTTTCATTCCTGCTGATTTCATGCAACACTGCAACTTCTTTGTCATTTCTTGGTCAAGGAAATTATGAGTAGATCCTGTGCCAATGAGAATAAACAAATATCGTTTCCCATAAGTTCATTTCACCTTCATAGTATGATAGTCAGACACATTAGAGATCGCATTTGCTGATATCTGAGCAATATCACCAGTTTCTTCTAAGTCTAGCTCATCCTCTTCAGATATTTGGTCTTCCTCACCCTCAATCTCAATCATGAATAACTGCGTCTTCTTATGTTTGAGATAGTGACCCGGTGTAAATTTTTCATCATAGAAATAGCAAAGTCCCTCTGCTCTTCGTCTACTCATCTCCTCCTGTGACAGAAACTTCCTTGGTTGATTCTCCAAAGGTTTATATTTCTGCACAATAAAACCTCCTTTGTAATCAGTTTCCTTCTTGTTTGGTAACAACCCTCCTTTGTTAGATGATGGTTGTTTGTTTTGAGACCAAACATTAGTCTGAGGCTTCTTGGGATGCACCATTTCATATAACTTCTCCAACACCAAACACTGGCGTATAGACTGTGGTTGAAACATCCGAATATGCATTTGAGTATCAGTCTTTAGACCAGCTAAGTAAGCACTAACCAAGTATTCTTCAGAAAGATTAACTCTGGTTTTAATCAACTCAAACCTCCCATGATACTCCACAATACCATCAGTCTCCTGCAACTTTTTAAGCTCAGGAATGGGATAATCCAACAATTCCTCACACCTCTCCATTAACAGCATCTTATACATAGGCCAATTGAACAATAGATTCTTAGTAACATCACTCTGAATCACTGATTGGTGCCATGTTGCTGCTAAACCGTCAAAATGGATTGATGCTAAACCCTCTTTCATATCATCTAGAGTATTATCCATTATGAAGAACTGCTCCACCTTAACAAACCATTCCTTCATATTTTCACCATTAAACCTAGGAAAATCCAGTTTAGTAAGGCGAGTCATTCCAGAGTAATTTGGATGATTACCTCCACGAACTCTCCTAAACTCCGTTTGATTTTCATGTAACGTCGGAGTATTAGGATCCGATTGCGATGTTCTTCTGATATTCACCTCATCACTCGTCGATGATTGATTCCGTTGCCCAGACATCAATCGAATAGCCTCAAACATCTCCGCGAAGGTTTTCTCAATCTTCGTATTTTGATCATGAAACCCGCGCCCAGGCTTCCTTCTACTTCACGCACCGTCGCCTCCTTCAACAAGGCCTGAGATCTTGTTTCCGAGGAAAGATCGAGCTCTGATACCTTTAATATCGAGAATACAATTTCAATTAGAAACAAACCAATACAAATCCAATGTTCAGTAAACACCGATTTGACTCACACTGTTCAACCGGAATGTAATGTCGGATCTCACAATCTGAGATTTTCTGGGGAAAACAGAGAAAGAAAGTTCAACAATATTTTTGAATGAATCTAACTAACAACCGCCTCTCTCCTTTATTTGGTTGTTGATTCTGTTTCGATGCTGATGTGGACGTGCTGAGCTGGCACTCTCATTTAACTATATCACAAGATTTTTTTGGGATGAAGTTTCATATTTATTGATCAAAAATGGAAATTGGATTTACAAAAGGGTTTGAGCTAATCTAAAGCAAAGAATGAAAGAATATGGTTTACTTATCAGTGTGAACTTCAAACCAACGCCTTAGCAGTGGCTCCAGCCTGTGATTGCCTCTGTATTGTAGAGAAGAGATCCTGTTCTTGACTAGCTTACAAATGCCCTTGGTAGTCCTCTCCACCGTGATGCAAACTCCTCCGTGCCTGCGAGATTTCCTCTCCCTCCACAGCGCATAGAGAGTGGACTGAAAAACTAACTTCAAAAGGACTGTGTTAAGTCTTCTCCGACTCACAAGCAGCATGGAAGCAACTGTGTCGTCCCAGTCCGGAGTCATTGCTGAGCCAAGAAGATTTCCAGCAACATTCATCCACACAGTGAAGGTGTAAGGACAAGCAAAGAACAAGTGGTCTCTACTTTCATCCTTTCCCCACAGTATACACATTTCTGCTCAATCCTCCAGCTCCTCATTCTGACTCCTGTGGACAAACAATCTTGAATAGCCAACCAGACCATGAAAGATTGACAAGGGACACCTTGAGGAAACCACACAAGTCTGTGCCAAGAAGTGGTGTTCTTCTTTTTGCGCAGATAGTCCCATGTCTTGGTGGAAGAGAAACTTGGCTTGTAGTCATCCTGGGCATGCCGCCAAAGAACTTGATCATGCCCTGCTGTTACGTCCGGCCTGCTAGTCCCTGCAAGCTGGTTGCAGAGTTGTGGGTATCTTCTGTTCCCGCATCTACGGATGTTCCAGCCGTATTCAGTTGATGCTTCTGCTAGATTTGCATTTCTGCTAATCCCTAGGTAGTTAATACCTTGCAAACCAAGGACATCAAGAAGCTTCCCCATGTCCGACCAGTTGTCGAACCAGAAGTACATTGCTTCACCATTTCTTACATCATATCTGATACACTCATAAGCAGTGGGACAGAGTTTGAGCAGCTTACGCCAAATCCAGGATCCCTTATTTTCATTAGCATCCTAGTACGAGCTGTCCTTTAGGAGATATTTACGCGTCCACGACACCCAGAGGGACTCCTTTAGGGAAAATAACTTCCAGATAAGGCTAAGCGCAAATACTGTTGTTGTATCACTGAAACTTCTTATACCCAAAACCCCTTCTTCCTTAGGGTAGCAGAGATCTTTCCACACTAATTTAGCTTCGTGAGTGATGGTTGGGGAGCCTGACCACAGGAAGGCACTACACATGCTTTCAATGGTATCAATGCAACCCTACGGCAGTATAAACGCGAAGCTCCAAAAGTTGACGGTGCTGGTGATCACGGATTTAATTAGCTGAAGGCGCCCAGCATATGACAAAGCCCGATGAGTCCATGAGAGAAACTTGTTGCAAACTTGTCTATGAGAGGTTCATAATCAATCTTGCTCCAATTTTTAGTCATCAGCGGCATCCCAAGGTAGTGCACATGCAGAGTACCAGTCGCGAAGCCCCTGTTTAGAGCATCCAGTAGTAACGTTTGTTTATTTTCCCCTGCTGCAAAAATCGATGACTTTGCAACATTAATCTGTAGAACCGAGAGAGATGCGAATCGATCCATTACCTCAAGAACCCCATTGAGAGACCTCACACTACCGTCAGTGAAGACCAGAATGTCGTCGGCAAAGCTGAGATGAGTAAGCTGAACTAACTAACATTGCGGATGATAACCCACTTTGCCATCTACTGCTGCCTGATTAAGCATACCAGAGAGGACGTTGTTGACGATGACGTAGAGGTAGTGTGGGAACCGAAATTCACAGTTGGCGATTTCCGTTAAATAAGGAAACTTAGGAAAACCCTAATTTTCCAGAGGAACCGGATCTCAGCGAAAGCCAACAACAAGTAACCAAATAAATGCGGAAAATATGAAAAACGCAATAAAACGAATTAATAAAGAAAGTCGATCTTATTTCCGATTCGCGTAAGAGCGTTGCGATCATTACAAGGAATTACAAAGGCTTTGGCCGCAGGGGCCATCAAGAGTTACAAACATAAAACCCTAGATCTAGTCGAGTCGCACCTCGATAACGAAAGACGGAAAAAGATAGGAAAAAAGGTTTGATTGATTTCGGACTGAACCTTATGAAAGGCTGCCTACGTACCCCTTTCGGGGATCAAGTCGAATGTAGTTCAGTTGATAGATCTGGACCAGAGATCGAACTGCCTGGGCGAGTTCGTCTAGTAATTGAGCGCCAGTCATAAAAACCCGAACTTGTCGAGAAAAAGCCTAAGTTTCTAAGTGCGGAAAATTCTAAGTCTAGAAAAGTTGTAAAACTCAGATGAGAGCTCTGAAATTCGTCCCTTTGCTTCTGCCCTATGCCTCTTGCTTATATACTCCCTTCCTAGGCGGTTTAGTCTTTCCATTTCGCCAGATTCGAGTTTAATGGGAATCTTCCATTTATCTGGATCTTTCCTTTTTTCCCGCGGAAATCTTCTATTTATCCTCAAACTTGACATTTACCTTCAAGTTTGACATTTATCTTCTTTCTGCGAGTAAATCGCCAAAACGTCGTCGTATCTTCGGGTTGGACTTCGTTTAAAATCGCGATTGGCTTTTATCGCGTTTTATGACTTTCCGAGCCGTTTTGCGATAAATCCGTTTTACGACTTTAGACGAGATCGTTTCCTGATACGATGCCGTTTTTAGATAAGTTTCTCGAGTTAATCGTAAAGCTAAGCAATGTTCGATGTTTCGATTAATCGTTGCCGTTTTCTACGATTTACTCGCGGTTTTATTAAAAACGCGTTTCGTACGATTTTTACGAAAAATCTCGAATAAATCGTATAGTTTAGGCAATATTCGGTGTTTCGTTTAACCGTTGCCGTTTTATACGATTTCCTCGAGTTCTTTTCGAGAAAACAAAGTTTTACGGTTTTTATCGTAAAACTCGAACGATAGAAAGGATCGAGACGAAATGGGAGACATTTCGACCGTGATTCGGAATACGATCATGTCGAAGGACGTATGCCTTGAATCAAGGATGTGGGAGATCGAGGCTCGGGATGGTCGGCTCGACGTACGACAAGCTAGTTCAGCTTGGCCAGGTCGCCATATGGCGAACTAGGCGATAAACACCTGTGGGGCAAAGTCAGCACCTCTTAGTTCGCCGTTGGGGAGTTTCTAGTTCGCCTGCTGGCAAACTAAGCCAAGCTGTCTTAGTTTGCCAGCAGGCGAACTAGTCGGGAGGTTCCTAGTTCGCCTGCTGGCGATCTAAGCCGAGCTGGCTTAGTTCGCCAGTATTCGGGAAGATCCTAGTTCGCCTGTTGGCGAACTAAGCCGAGCTGGCTTAGTTCGCCAGCAGGAGAACTAGTCGTGACTAGTTCGCGTTTTGCGGCGGTTTCGGTTTTTCACAATTTTGTAAAACGATTCTCGAGTTTTATAAAACGATCTTCGAGTTTTATAAAACGATTCTCGAGTTTTATAAAATGATTCTCGAGTTTTATTAAACGATTCTTTGAGTTTTATAAAACGGTCGTCGAGTTTTATAAAACGATTCTCGAGTTTTATAAAAGATTCTTCGAGTTTTATAAAACGATTCTCGAGTTTTATAAAACGATTCTTCGAGTTTTATAAAACGATTCTTGAGTTTTATAAAACGATTCTCGAGTTTTATAAAACGATTCTTCGAGTTTTATAAAACGATTCTCGAGTTTTATAAAACGATTCTTCGAGTTTTATAAAACGATTCTTCGAGTTTTATAAAACGATTCTTCGAGTTTTATAAAATGATTCTTCGTGTTTTATAAAACGGTTTCTTTTATATTTTCTACGGAGACTTTTTGCCATTGATTCCATTGTGACCGATTTTGACACCAACAGTTAGACCCCCAGCTTGCTAGAAACTTGAGCCTTTAGCGTAAGGTTCTTGCGAGTTGTTAGCCAGTTTTAGTTAAGTTAGGCGGAATTAATGGTTGGAAAGTTTGCGCGTTTTGTGTTCGGAACGTTTGCGGGCTCAAAGATGTTGCGAGGGTTTTGTCTTAACCCTGCTTTCCAGGAACACTTTGGTTCGTTTGCGGATATTCGCAATTAAAACTTACATTCCTGTTTCGATGTTAGGTAGTTTTATGATTTGTGCTAGAGCAATTAGGACCGAGAGGTAGCTCTCGAACCATTAATTCCGCCTAACTTAACTAAAACTGGTTAACCACTCGCAAGAACCTTACTCTAAAGGCTCAAGATTCTTACGAGCTGGGGGGCTAACTGTTGGGGTCAAAATCGGTACGACGGAATCAACGGCCGAAACTTCCCGCAGAAATATAAAAGGAATCGTTTTGTAAAACCCGAAGAATTGTTTTATAAAACTCGAGGATCGTTTTATAAAACTCGAGGACCGTTTTATAAAACTCGAGAATCGTTTTATAAAACCCGAGGATCATTTTATAAAACTCGAGAATCGTTTTATAAAACTCGAGGATCGTTTTATAAAATTCGAGAATCGTTTTATAAAACTCAAAGAATCGTTTTATAAAACTCGAGGATCATTTTATAAAACTCGAGAAGCCGTTTTATAAAACTCGAAGATCGTTTTATTAAACTCGAAGATCGTTTTATTAAACTCGAGAAGCCGTTTTATAAAACTCGAAGATCGTTTTATAAAACTCGAGGGTCGTTTTATAAAACTCGAGAATCGTTTTATAAAACTCGAGGATCATTTTATAAAACTCGAGAAGCCGTTTTATAAAACTCGAAGATCGTTTTATAAAACTCGAGGATCGTTTTATAAAACTCGANCTCGAGAAGCCGTTTTATAAAACTCGAAGATCGTTTTATAAAACTCGAGAAGCCGTTTTATAAAACTCGAAGATCGTTTTATAAAACTCGAAGAATCGTTTTATAAAACTCGAGAATCGTTTTATAAAACTCGAAGAATCGTTTTATAAAACTCGAAGAATCGTTTTATAAAACTCGAGAATCGTTTTATAAAACTCGAGAATCATTTTATAAAACTCGAAGAATCGTTTTATAAAACCTGAAGTATTGTTTTACAAAACTCGAGAGTCGTTTTATAAAACTCGAAGAATCGTTTTATAAAACTCGAAGAATCGTTTTACGAAACCGCAAAAAAACCGAAACAGCCGTAAAACGCGAACTAGGAGGCACTCTACCAGTTCGCCCATCGGCGAACTAAGCCGGCCAGTCCATCTCGACTAGTTCGCCCATTGGCGAACTAGTCCCGTCCCGGCTAGATCGTCATTGGGCGAACTAAGAGGTGCTGACTTTGCCCCACTGGTTCTTTTCACCTAGTTCTCCATATGGCGATCTAGCCAAGCTGAACTAGCTCGCCGTACGTCGAGCCGACCATCCCGAGCCTCGATCTCCCACATCCTTGATTCAAGGCATACGTCCTTCGACACGATTGTATTCCGAATCACGGTCGAAATGGCTCCCGTTTCGTCTCGATCCGTCCTATCGTTCGAGTTTTATGATAAAAACCGTAAAACTCCGTTTTCCCGAAAATAACTCGAAGAAATCGTATAAAACGGTAACGGTTAATCAAAAAACCAAATGTCGGCTAAACTATACGATCTATCCGAGATTCTTCGTTAAGATTATAAAAAACGCGTTTTTAATAAAAAACGTCGAGAGAATCGTAAAAAACGGCTTCGGATCAGGAAACGGTCTCGTTAAAGTCGTAAAACGGTTTTTATCGTAAAACGGCCCAAAAGGTCCTAAAACACGATAAAAACCCATCTCGCGACGTTAACGAAATCAAACCCGAAGATACGATAACGCTTTGACGGTCTACTCGCAGACGGAAGATAAAAGGCAAGTTTGAAGATAAATAGAAGATTTCCGCAGAAGAAAAGGAAGGATCGACAGATATGGAAAGTTCCCGAAATATTCGGTTTCGAGCAAAATGG
>CAKOAT010355377.1:3075-14585 GCA_932364175.1 Eruca vesicaria subsp. sativa
GCCGAGCTGGCTTAGTTCGCCAGCAGGCGAACTAGTCGGGACCGTCTAGTTCGCCTGCTGGCGAACTAAGCCAGCTTGGCTTAGTTCGCCAGCAGGCGATCTAGTCTGGAACCTTCTAGTTCGCCTGCTGGCGAACTAAGCCAGCTCGGCTTAGTTCGCCAGCAGGCGAACTAGTCGTGACTAGTTCGCGTTCTGCGGCTGTTTCGGTTTTTTGCGGTTTTGCAAAACGAGTTCTCGAGTTTTATAAAACGATCTTTGAGTTTTATAAAACGATCTCTCGAGTTTTATAAAACGATCTTCGAGTTTTTATAAAACGATCTCTCGAGTTTTATAAAATGATCTCTCGAGTTTTATAAAACGATCTTCGAGTTTTTATAAAACGATCTTCGATTTAAAACGATCTTCGAGTCTTATAAAACGATCTTCGAGTTTTTATAAAACGATCTCTTGAGTTTTATAAAATGATCTTCGAGTTTTTATAAAACGATCTCTCGAGTTTTATAAAACGATCTCTCGAGTTTTATAAAACGATCTCTCGAGTTTTATAAAACGATCTTCGAGTTTTATAAAACGATCTTCGAGTTTTTATAAAACGATCTTTCGAGTTTTATAAAATGATCTCTCGAGTTTTATAAAACGATCTTCGAGTTTTTATAAAACGATCTCTCGAGTTTTATAAAACGGTATTAATCATTTTATAAAATGATTTTGCGGAAAATAATGGTTCCATCTTTTACAGAAGCTATCGCAGACGTTGATTTCGAGATTACGGTTTTCGACACCAACAAGAAAGCTTCTTGAAACTTGGACAAGTTATGGAAAAGTGAGTGAAGAACTTGAAAACTCACCCCATATACTTATAGGAAAAAGTTTACTATTCACCTTTGGACTTTAATTTGGCCATTAAAGTTCCGCCTAATTTTACCAAACTCGCCAAACAAGTTCAATCCGATCACAAGAACTCCACGATTCTTACGAGCTGGGGAGCTAACTGTTGGGGTCAAAATCGGTACGACGGA
Source organism: Eruca vesicaria subsp. sativa (assembly GCA_932364175.1). Lineage (NCBI taxonomy): Eukaryota > Viridiplantae > Streptophyta > Magnoliopsida > Brassicales > Brassicaceae > Eruca > Eruca vesicaria. Next base: position 4,095 of record CAKOAT010355377.1, read on the forward strand.
ATCAATAGCGAAAACTCCCCGCAAAAAGATAAAAGAAATCATTTTGAAAAACTCGAAGAATCGTTTTATAAAACTCGAAGAATCATTTTATAAAACTTGAGAAATATTTTTATAAAACTCGAAGAATCGTTTTATAAAACTCGAAGAATCTTTTTATAAAACTCGAGAAATCGTTTTATAAAACTTGAAGAATCGTTTTATAAAACTCGAAGAATTGTTTTATAAAACTCGAAGAATCGTTTTATAAAACTCGAGAAATCGTTTTATAAATCCAAAAGAGATTTCCGAACAAAGGAAATCCGCAAAAAAATCGGAGGATCGTTATCTCGGGGAAACGAAACAAACGTCGATTACACGATCGTCCGAGTTAAGCACAAATCGCGAAAAACTGAAACCGCCGTAAAACGCGAGCTAGTCACGTCCCGACTAGCTCGCCCAACGGCGAGCTAAGCCGGCTTGGCTTAGCTCGCTGTTGGGCGAGCTAGTCTCGTCCTGACTAGCTCGCCGTTGGGCGAGCTAGTTTCTTCCCAAATAGCTCGCCGTTGGGCGAGCTAGTCTCATCCCGACTAGCTCGCCGTTGGGCGAGCTAGTTTCCTCCCAACTAGCTCGCCGTTGCGCGAGCTAGAAGCTTCCCGGGCAGTTCGCCAAACGGCGAGCTGAACTGGTCCGATTTGGGGCGAGACCGTCCCGAGCCTCGATCTCCCGTATCCCCGATTCAAGGCTTACGTCCTTCGACAAGATCGTGTTCCGAACCCGGGGAATTTGCTAAAAATTGCATCAGATCAGGAAACGATCTTGTATAAAGTCGTAAAACGGATTTATCGCAAAACGGCCCAGAAGGTCCTAAAATGCGATAAGAGCCCATCTCGCGATCTTAACGAAATCTAGCCCAAAGATACGATAACGTTTTGATGGTTTACTCGCAGAAGGAAGATAAATGTCAAGTTTGAAGATAAATGGCAAGTTTGAAGATAAATAGAAGATTTCGGTGGGACAAAAGGAAGGATCGAGATATATGGAAGATTCCCGATAAAATCGAATTTGGGCGAAATGGAAAGACTAAAACCGCTTAGGAGGGAGTATATAAGCAAGAGGCATGGGGAAGACGCAGACACACAATTTTCAGAGCTTTCACCACCAAACCTAGCATTTAGGAATATTTTCGTTTTCTGTTAGCGAGCTGCGTCTCAATTAGGGTTTTTTCGGTCTTAGACTTCTAGAGTTAGGGATTTCGCCGACGGCTCACGCAGCTAAGGCCACTCTCGTTGTAACAGTTCTTATGCAAATTCGGAATAAAGACCTTCTTGCTCTTAATCTCGTTCATTCTCACTTTAATTTTAAGTTCGTCGTTTTCTTAATTACCGTTGTGCGGTTCTGCAGATAGTCGGGTCCTCTGGAAACTTAGGGTTTACTTAAAGTTTCCTTATTTACGTTTCATTGACAGTAGATGAATTTCGGTTCCCACAACACTTTTTGCTCTCGCTGTAAAATAGTCTAATGTTCAAAAACCGTAACTAAACTTAAACCACCAGCCTCGCCTATTATAAACCTAGACGAGCTGATCTTTTAGTTTTAGGATAACATCGAATCAACTATTCTATTCCCCAGAATCTCTCAGATTTATGTATATTCTGTCAGCATATAATTCTTCTCATGCCACATCATCACATGCATTTGAATTACTCCCACCTAAACTCAAACTCGAGCAGCCTCGTGATGCCACTCAAATGTTTAACCCTAAGGAGTGATTTACTCTCTCAAATAAGAGGTTCAAAAGTAGTACTTAGGGATCGAATCCACAAGGAACTAGAGTCACAAAAGATATAATCCTAAGTGATTAAGCTGGTTGAAAAGGTTTTGAAACAGTAAATAAAATAGGTAGCAATGATAAGTTGCTAAGGAAAATAGGTTTAGGGTTTGAAAACAATGAAAGAAAGTAGTTAGATTCAAGGTTACTATTCAGAAAATCAGGATTATAAATCTATGGATGTCTTAACGAATTGCTTGCAAATATATGAGAACTTCAACCCTTAGACAAATCTATAGCTGTCGCTATTAGACTCGTCCATTTATCTGATTTCCGACTGCATCGATCGATGTTGCTATCGCAGTGTCGATCGATATGTGCTGCCGTTGATCGATGACTCTAGAGGAGTATCGATCGATATAAAGTATCAGATCGGATTGAAACTGTGTTCACCCGAGAATTTCTATCAGACCGGCTGTCGCATCGAGCCTTAATAGAGTCTGGGTTTAGCCAAATGATTTCAGGAAGATGACTATTAGATTAGTCACTCCATAATCATAACTCTAGGTAGCAAGTCTAGAGTAAGCATTAGGGTTCATTTGGATAATGAATATAACAACTCAACAATCCATAGTTGGGGCTAATCCCTCATAACTATTTGAACCCAAAATCTAACAGATGAATCTACTCAGACATAGCCAAGAGATTCATAGCAAAAGAATAAGATGAAAAGAAAATAGTTTTATTGTTTAGGTAAAAATAGAATACAAAACTTTCTTAATAGATCTCATTGTTGTCTTCTAGGGCTCATAAGTATAACTATAAATATGGAGTACAATTAGGTTAAAAACTCGTCAGGGGCAATCTTGTAATTTGGTGAGAACTTGGGCTTCAAGTCGGCCAAGTAAATTTTGCTCATCACGCTCTGTATCGATCGATGGTACATTGCGTACATCGATCTATGGAGTATCTCGACTTCAACTTCTACGGAATCGTCATCGATCGATTACACAATGTGTGTATCGATCGATATGTGTCTCTCAATGTCGGATCTTCGTAGTCAACTTGTAAAACTCTCCTTTAAGTCTCCATAAGGCACCTAAATCATCACTTTACGACAAAATGCTCCTGAACCTGAAAACATACCTAATAGACTCCAAAACATAGATAATTATAATAAAAACATATAAAAATATGACCAAAAACGGGTCAAAATCATGGTATATCAACTCCCCCAGACTTAACCTTTTGCTTGTCCTCAAGCAAACTTTAAGTTAGTCTTGAAAGAAGTTTAAAAACAGCAGGGACTCAATCAAAATCTCAACTTAAAAATCATAACCTCTTACTTTGTTGCAAACCACATCTCATTCCTATCAACTACAGAAGTAAATTATACCATATCTTAGCTTAGCAACCTAATACATCTAGCCAATCAACTTAAACATTCCTTGTCTGTCTATCCCCTCTACTGATTTCATTTATGCATAAAAATAAAGGTGTAGGCTTTACCTTGGGAGTATCGATCAAGGAACACTTGGATTCAACTCAAACAAGTTTCAGGCATTCTCATTCTGGTTCCCTTTCTTTCTTTATCCCCTTCTCTGAATCCCAACTCTTTCTTTCTCTCTCTTTTTTTTTATATCAATCCCAATGAACAGTTAATGTTCATCTTATTGATCTTTCTTGACAAAGTGTAAGCGAATAGTGGGGTCATAGGTAATGTACCTCTCCCTCGCTTTGATCATTCCTTTGATTTAGAATAGTGGGGTAATAGGTAATGTACCTCTCCCTCTGCCTCTCAGGAAATCATATCAGTCTTTTATTCTCTGGGAATGCCGAAGGAAGGAAAGAAGGAAACAAAAATTTTTGAGACTTTTACCTTTCAGACTTGCAAGAGGATTCCGATCCCTTGTATACCAAGCCCCAAGACAAGCAATAGATGTCAGGTTTGGTTGGAAATCAGCTTTTGGTTCTTCCAGACAATCATGAAAGTGTTGACATAGGTGATTGGTGATCCACTTTAGCATCTATAGTACTTTCTGCAATCAACAAATCTAAGAATGGTGCTAAAGAGTGGTAAGATAAAAAGTAAGACTTTGAAAATTTTTCCCTTTCTTGACTCAATAAAACCAATTTTTGAAAACTTTATAAATAAGATCAAAAAGAGGTAAAGTAGCATCAGTAATCAACTCCCCCAGACTTAAATCATACACTGTCCTCAGTGTATAATCAGTCAGAGTAAGAGCATTGGAAAAATCAAATGTGTAAACTGATAACGAAATGGTGAATGATATACCTGACCGATATGGGTATCGATCGATGGTGAGTCGCCATCGTCGATCGATGCGTGTTCGTCTGTGTCGAGCGAGATCGACTGGTTGTATCGGGCGATAGGTATTGATCGTGTGTGTATTTTCCTAAAAACAAATAACAAACGAAACTAGTAAGTAAAAATAAAATAAAATAAGTAAGTAAAATACCTAACAGTGGGTTGCCTCTCACTCAGCGCTTGGTTAAAGTCAGTAAGCTTGACTGTGGAATTATGGTGGCTAGTGAGGTGGGTTGCAGGTACTTGTTGGTAAACAAGTGTCCTCCTTTTCTTGTGTTTCTTCAAACCATGATGTTAGAAAGCTTCTTGTGCCTTCTCACTTCTGGTCATACTAGTCTTTAAACCATAAACTTCTGTTTGGATCTTTTCTAACCACCCCTCTAAGTTGGCAAGGCTGTACTGATGGTTACCAAGCATGCTGTAGATGTGTTCTGTTGTTCGCTGCATGGTGTCATGGTGTGTTGGATCGTCGGTCGATTCTGGAGGTTGCACATCGGTCGATGCTTTGTGTGCTTCATCGATCGATGAGGATGGGTCAGGTCGGCTGGCGAGCTGTCTTTTAATATCTTCAACCTCCTTCTGAATATCTTCCATTGTGCATTGGAGACCTTTGAAATCACTGTGTAGGGGAAACCAATATTTGTCCAGTAGTCTGTAATCTTCGTCTCCACAAAACTCAATAGATTTGTAGATTTGTGCTGTGGTTTCTTCAAGTTCATCCCTGGTACAGCATTCTGAAGCACAGGTATCGATCGATGGACTGGGTTTGTCATCGATCGATAGCTTCTGTAAGTGGTGCTCGATCGGGTGTTGGACTGCTGTATCGATCGACGCAGGGGGATCTGTATCGGTCGATGGCTGTGGCTGAGAGTTCAGTTGTGCGCGCAAGGTGTTGACTTCTTCTTCTAGGGCTTCTCTTTCATATCGTACTAAGTCAGGGCTGGTGATATTCCAGGGTAATTCACCTCAAAGTCTTGATAGTTCTTTCTCATGTTCATATTGCATGGCTGCTTTCTCCCAGTTGTGATCTCCATTTCTTGCATCAAGCATGTGTGTGACTTCTGCTTGTGTGAAGAGCTTGCAAACAGGAACTCCTTTAGTGTAAACTTCAGCAAACTCTGGTAAACAGAAACAAGAACGTCCAAATAATGAGCCTCTCTTCAGCAAGTTTCTCATGTCTTCTTTGGTAACAGGGATGATGTCTCCGTTTACTGCTCTTGCATGGCCAGATTCATCTCTGTAGACTCCATATTCGTCCTTCTTTTCCCAAAAGAAACGACGAACTCTGTTGTTGAAGGCTCTCTTCCCAAATGCGCGTTAAATATCGATCGATGCGCGTCTCCATGCATCGGTCGATGGGCATTGAAGCTGGTGCGGATCGTTTGGGTAGCGGGGCGGTTGTGTAGAGGGAGTTACTGGTCCATTAGCCATCTGAAGTATGTCTGCAACATCTTCTGTGGAGATAGGAATGATTCTCCCATCTATAGCTCGTGCATGACCATCTGAATCCCTGAAAATACCAAACTCATCCGGTATTAGTGAATTTAAATCAAATTTAAGTGTTTGTACCTCAGATGGTGTTGTGGCAGGATCGGCTTGTGGTTGGAGATTGATATCGAGCGATGGTGAAACTGCTTCATCGGTCGATTGTGTGTGAAACATGTCGGTCGACGGCTTGAACTCCATGTCGAGCGATACGGGATCTGCAGGTTGAATCGCGGCTTGTAGGGGTGCTGTGTCTACTGCAAAACTTTCGTGATAACTGCTGGCCCAGCTTCCAATCGAGTAATCTCCGTCTCGTGGTACGTGTGGAACATAGACTGGTTTGCAGTAGGGTTCGTCGCTCGTTGATTCCAAAACGTCGTTTGAGTGATCTGGGTGGAGGAATATCGATCGATGGTGTAAGGTATACATCGGTCGATGGGCATCAGAGGAAGGTCGGATGAGGCGGGTGTTCTGCATCTTCTCGAAGAAATCGGTACTCTATGGCTCGTTCGTCCTCATAATCTTCATCATACTCCTCCTGAGTAGTGATACTAGCGAGCTCGGGTAAGTAGTGATAGTTTTCCCACTCATCTGCACTGAAATCAGCGTCTGGGAACTCGTCTTCGATCCGTCGGAATACTCCATCGAGCGATGACCAGGTAGTACTGTCGGTCGATGGTGCTGCAAGGGTATCGATCGATGATGAAGTGGTGTCATCGGTCGATACTGCTTCTTCGGTTTCATATTCTTCCATAAAATAAACTTCGTGGGCACAGAAACAGGTGGCTACAAGTGTTGAGCTAGCTGGCCTTGGAAGCTTGATGACTGGAACAGGGTCGTAGTGGATGGAAGGGTTGATAAGGGTTAGGCAGAGCTTGTTGGTTTGTAGATCACAAACAGTTCCAACTGTGGCGAAGAAGGCTCTTCCAAGTAGTAGAGAAGTCTTGAAGTTAAGCTTGTTGGAGAGGACATGGAAGTCTGTAGGAATTAGGGTTTCTCCAATCTGTACCTCAAGGTTGCGAACGATACCTCCAGAGCTTTGCTGAGAACAATCCACAAAGATGAAAGTTACTTCAGAAAGCTCTATCTTCAGACCTAGATGATCTGCCATGAGCTTGGGTAAGATGCTAACTCCAGATCCTATGTCACAGAGGGCGCGTGGGAACTCAACACCTCTATTGGAGCAAGGTATTGTGAATTTCCCTGGATCGTTCTTCTTCTTCAGTGTTATCTTCTGCTTGAGGCTGTCTCTGACTTGGTTAAACATCCTCCTGATGTCTTCTTCTGTCTCCTTGGTTTCTCTGAAAAACATCCACAATTTGTGTGAAAAGTAGGCTTCTTCAAAAGGTTTCTCTTTAGGTATTCTGAGGACTCTTTTTCTGAAGCTTGACAACTCCTTCTCATTAGCTTCTCTTTTATAGGGTTTAGGTATCTTCTCTTTCCTTTTTCTGAGAACTCTCCCCTGATTTTCCATTTTTATCTCCATGGACTCAAAAATATCTGTGGGTCACTCTTTTAGGGCTGCTGTAGGGTTTCTGGTGGTGTAATATCTCTCCCGGAAAGTGTCATGACCTGCACTTGCGATTTTAGGAAGCTGCACTCGACGTTGGGGTACTGTGTATCGATCGACACTGGTTGGAGTGTATCAAGCGATGCCAGGGTCTTGTTTTCGGTCGATGACGTGCTCACTATGTCGATCGATGACAGGTGTGGGCGGATGTGGGTGAAGTGCGGCGAATTCGGCGTGAGACATAATCTTGACTGAATTGCACTCGCGAGGGTTTTCGTCTGAGTCCATCGATCGACATTCGTCAAAGTCGATCGATCGACGAACTAAAGGTGATATCGATATATATTGAGCTGGTTATATCGATCGATAGTATTCGTAGGCGAACTCTCTTTCACTCTAATCATCAGATCTCTGGATATATTCTACTACCTCTTGCCAAAAGTCATCATCTAGGAGGGCATTGATGTCCTGGGTATGGGTAAACTCCTACTTCTTAACTGCTTCTCCTGTCTGAAACACTTGGGTCTCTAGCTTCTTCATATGGGTGTTTAGGGAATCTATCTTCGTGATGAAGGTGGTGTAGACATCATCGATCTTTCCATTGATGTTTACCTCGAGTTTCTGCTGACTCTCAAGTATCTTGTCTATCAACTTCTCCAGTTTAGTATCTTGGGTGGGTGGGTGTGGATTTGAGTAGAAGGCACTTCCATAGCTTATGTTGTTGTAAGGGTTGCTACTGCTGAAGGTGTTGGGCTTCTGGGAACTCTGGTTAAAGTTGCTTCTCTGGGCTGTGAAGTTTCTGTATCCTCTTTGGTTACCAAATCTCTGAAAACCGGCTCCACTAATCCAGTTGACATCTTCTTCAATAATTTCTGAATCTTCCACTGAACAGATCTGCTTGTTTAGGAGCTTCTGAATGTTGTCTAGCTGTGCTTGAACTTCATTGATGTACTCCTTCCCAAGGGATGATGTAGTTTGCGGCATAGAGTTTCTTGTTCTGTTGCTGGAAGCTAAGTTATCAATGATCTTGATAGCATTCTGAGGATTCCTGGTAGTGAAGTTGCCATCCCTAGCTGTATCAAGGGCTCTCTTGAAATCGGGGCTGATGCCTCTGTAGAAAGTGCAGAGCAGTTGCACTTTGTTGAATCCGTGGTGTGGGCAGTCTCGCTGGTAGGACTTGAATCTGTTCCAAGTATCCTTGAATGACTCTTTAGGGGCTTGGGTGAATGTAGAAATTTTCTTCCTCCAGTCTTCAGCGCGTGAATCATCAAAGAAATTACGCAGGAAGGCGTGCTTGATATCACTCCAGGCGGTAAGGGAACCTGGTGGTAGTTGTCTTAGCCACTGCAAAGCTTCTCCAGATAGAGAGTACTTGAAAAGCTTGCATAAAAGGTAGTCTTGAGGGACTCCTTTTACTTTGACTAGGGTGACAAGATCATCGAACCTCTCCAGATGGTCCATAGGATGCTCATGGGGAAAACCACAAAAAGGGATTTGTCCTACAAGTGTGTAGTACTGCGGCTTGAGCTCAAAATCTCCTCTCTGAATAGCAGGAGGGAGGATGGCTGATTGGTTTGAATAGAACTGATCCGGACGGTTGTAATCAGCCAAAGTTCTGGTCTCTTCTACAGGTTGAATGATGCATGTGGGTGCAGTCTCTTCTTTGTAATGATCTCCTTCTGATCATTAATCTTCTGACCTGCTGCATTTCGCAGGTAACCATCTTGATCACGCAGGTCTCCATTCTCATCGGGTATGAGAATCATAGGCGCTACCATGTCTCGCCGGTTAGTATCGATCGATGTAAGGTGTGGTGTATCGATCGATGTCGAGTGAAGGGTATCGGTCGACGAACGGTTGTTGATGTCGATCGAGGAGGTGGTGTTGGTGGCGGTCAACGAACGGTTGTTGATGTCGATCGATAGAATGGTGAAGGAATCGGTCGACTAATGATCGTTGATCGTCGGTGGAAAGCGCGTATCGGTCGATATAGAGGTGTTGGTATCGATCGATGTGGAGCGTATGTCTTTGCGGATGCTACGCTCCAGATTGTTGGGATCTTCTGAGTACAAAAGTTGCTTGTCCTTGTTGCTTCTAGTACTGCTGGGCATGTACCTGAAAGAGACAAAAAGAAAAAGAAAAAATTTTGTGTCAAAAGATGGAAAAATAAAAAGTAACAAATAACCTAGACTAAATCAAATTAAATCTAATAATGATCTTAGTTCCCCGGCAACGGCGCCAAATTTGATGTCACTCAAATGTTTAACCCTAAGGAGTGATTTACTCTCTCAAATAAGAGGTTCAATCGTAGTACTTAGGGATCGAATCCACAAGGAACTAGAGTCACAAAAGATATAATCCTAAGTGATTAAGCTAGGTTGAAAAGGTTTTAAAACAGTAAATAAAATAGGTAGCAAAGATAAGTTTCTAAGGAAAATAGGTTTTGGGTTTGAAAACAATGAAAGAAAGTAGTTAGATTCAAGGTTACTATTAAGAAAATCAGGATTATAAATCTAGGGATGTCTTAACGAATTGCTTGCAAATATATGAGAACTTCAACCCTTAGACAAATCTATAGCTGTCGCTATTAGACTCGTCAATTGATCTGATTTCCGACTGCATCGATCGATGTTGCTATCGTAGTGTCGATCGATATGTGCTGCCGTCGATCGATGACTCTAGAGGAGTATCGATCGATATAACGTATCAGATCAGATTGAAACTGTGTTCACCCGAGAATTTCAATCAGACCAGCTGTCGCATCGAGCCTTAATAGAGTCTGGGTTTAGCCAAATGATTTTAGGAAGATGACTATTAGATTAGTCACTCCATAATCATAACTCTAGGTAGCAAGTCTAGAGTAAGCATTAGGGTTTATTTGGATAATGAATATAACAACTCAACAATCCATAGTTGGGGCTAATCCCTCATTACTATTTGAACCTCAAATCTAACATATGAATCTACTCAGACATAGCCAAGAGATTCATAGCAAAAGAATAAGATGAAAAGAAAATACTTTTATTGCTTAGGTAAAAATAGAATACAAAACTTTCTTAATAGATCTCATTGTTGTCTTCTAGGGCTCATAGGCATAACTATAAATATGGAGTACAATTAGGTTAAAAACTCGTCAGGGGCAATCTTGTAATTTGGTGAGAACTTGGGCTTCAAGTCGGCCAAGTAAATCTTGCTCATCATGCTTTGTATCGATCGATGGTATGTTGGGGTCAAAATCGGTACGACGGAATTAATAGCCAAAACTTTCCGCAAGAATACAAAATGAACAGTTTTATAAAACTCGAGAAATCGTTTTATAAAGCTCGAGAATCGTTTTATAAAACTCGAGAATCGTTTTATAAAACTCGAGAAATCGTTTTATAAAACTCGAGAATCGCTTTATAAAACTCGAGAATCGCT
>CAKOAT010355599.1:0-14565 GCA_932364175.1 Eruca vesicaria subsp. sativa
GGACGACTTATTTGAAAGTCGTCTGGGCAGACGACTTACGAGGGCTAGAAACGTAAAAAAAATTCGCGTTTTTTGTTTGTTCACAAGGAGTTGGTTGTAATTTCAATAGCCTTTTAAGTTACTTTTGCATTTGATTCAAGTTTGGGTTTACTTTTGCATTTCAAATCAAGTTTTGAGTCATATTTGGCAATTTTCCCATGAAAGTATGTGATATTCAAAGAAAAAATTCCCTACACATTTGCCAAAAAAGAAATCTCTAAACGTATATACCAAATATTCACATTTGATATGTGATGATGAATCCTAAAATTCACTTAAAATCCGAGTTTACAAATAAAAGAACTTGATTGACAAGAAAACTCAAATTAGAAAAGACTGAATTAACTATAAAAATGTGTTTAATTGATGATACTGAAAATAAATACAAGGATACTTGATAACATGGAAATTATATCTAATTTGAATATAGTTTACTATGGAGGATTTGGATCCCTTGTTCTTAGTTCCTCCTTTATCTTTTATAGGTCTTTTCTGCTAATCGTAATGGTGACTTGATTTTCGGCATGGATGATATAGGTTTATGATGGTTTTTAATGTCTTTGACTTCTTTGTGGTTTGGTTTGACTTGCGGATCTTAGTATATTTGACTTTTATAGTACATGGTAGGCTATAACCTCTGTGACCCTTTGTTTTTTTCATGTGCGTTGATGATAATTAATCTTGGCCTTATACATTCAGGTAAGGATCTCGGACCGGATTTGGAGCGGGGTGAAATCCGACTCTAATATGCAACTTGATATGCAAGCATATCTCAAATCTCAATAGAAACAAGTTTGAAAGTTGGAAACAGTTTCAAAGATCAAACATTTGGTACGGAGAATGTTGCCAAGTTATCCCTCTTAGAATTAGTTATGATTTAAAACAGAAAGAAATCATACAAGATGTTGCCGAGACATTGAATCAACATATCGCTTATTATTTTAATGCCCTCCTCTCTCATTAGTTTGGGATTTGGTTAAGTGTTGAACCAGAATATAGTCCGTAGTCGTACAAATATGCTTTGAGTTACTGGGCCTAGTTTTCACAAAAAAAATCAGAAAAACCAAAAACATCTAAGACCTTTAAATTGGGCCATATCAGGCCCAAATCACAAGATATTTTGCATTTCCTTAATTCTATAAAAACGTAACCGAGACAGCTTTTGACCTTGTCCGAGAGATATAATAACCTCAAAATCCCCCAATCTCCTCTCCACTGTCTCGTCTCTTCTCGTCACGATGCAGCAGCCACCTCCATCCTCCAACGGTGCCGCCGCAGGTCCAGGAGATCAACAAGCTTACCACCACCACCAGCAATCCTGGATGATGCAGCCACATCATCAACAAGGCCAGCCTCCAGCAGGATGGAATCCACAGTCTGCGCCGTCTCCGGCTCAATACGGCGGTGGATCTCAAACTCCAGGATCAGGTGACGAGATCCGCTCCTTGTGGATCGGAGACTTACTGCCATGGATGGACGAAACCTACCTCATGAGCATCTTCTCTCTCACCGGCGAGGTAAAATCTAAAAATTTCATTTTTTTTTCCTCTTTTAAACAAATAAAGTTTTAACCTTTATGTCTACAACGTTCATTTATAAAAACCCTTTGAATAAAGTTTTAATCTTGATGTTTAGTTATAAAAACCCTTTGAATAAAGTTTTAATCTTTATGTTTATTTATAAAAACCATTTGAATAAAGTTTTAATCTTTATGTTCATTTATAAAAACCCTTTGAATAATCTTTATGTTTATTTTGTAAAAACCCTTTGAATAAAGTTTTAATCTTTATGTTTAGTTATAAAAACCCTTTGAATAAAGTCTTAATCTTTATGTCTCTATAGGTGCAACACGCGAAAGTGATCCGCAACAAGCAGAGTGGGTACACTGAAGGTTACGGCTTTATTGAGTGTGTGAGCCACGCTGCAGCCGAGAGGCTTCTGCAGACTTACAACGGTACTCAGATGCCTAACAGTGAGCAGATCTTTAAGTTGAATTGGGCTGGTGAGAGGCGCCAGTCTGAAGGGCCTGAGCATACTGTTTTCGTTGGTGATTTGGCGCCTGATGTTACTGACTACGTACTTACTGAGACTTTTAAGGCTGTGTATTCGTCTGTTAAGGGGGGTAAAGTTGTGATTGATAGGACTACTGGACGGTCTAAGGGGTATGGGTTTGTTAGGTTTGGGGATGAGAGTGAGCAGATAAGGGCTATGACTGAGATGAATGGTCAGTATTGCTCGTCTAGGCCTATGCGTACTGGTCCTGCTGCTAACAAGAAGCCTCTTACAATGCAACCACAAACAGGTATGTTTTGTTTTTAAGGAACCATGGGTTCTGTTACTTGTGAGTATGTTGAGTGGACGTCACGTTGTCTTTAACTGTCTATGTTAGTTGATTGTCTTTTCCATGGGGTTATTCCTGTTTTCTGATTGGTGAATCTTATTCTATTAGTTAACGCCTACCTCTCTACCTTCCGCTTATTGACTTTCCGCACTTTAATATAACAAAGAAACATCCTTAAAGCTTATAAGAAAAAACTCATGTTGTCTTAAAACAGGAGACCAAGGGGCTCTCTTTGGGGGGAGCCTGGAACTGACTTCAGCTGAAAATGATACCACCTTATTGGCTGGCCTCATTTAGGTCAGTTGGTTATGTTTTCAGAAGAAAGTTAAATTACCAGTACCTTTTATTTAGCTTTCCAGCTCTTTACTTATCAAGCATATAAGTCTTTTCTTTTACTTTTAATCCCTACTTTCAAGTTAATTATATTCCAGTTCCTTACATTTCGCTTCTTTTCAAGTTTGGAATCTTTAAAGAATTTTTGTACTCTTTTCAACATCTGTTGTTAGTTCATCTTCTTCAGTCGTTAGTGTTGTAGTTTTTTTCCTTCTTTCAGTTACTGTTCTTTTCTTAATCTATGCTATCAACTCTTTGTTGTTGTTAGTTTTTGTCTTTCGGGAAGTTGGTTACTCTGGTAAAGAGTGTCACACCTTGGAAGGAACTTAGCTTCTTATTTAGCTACTTGGGATATCCCCCAGAACTTCTCTTAATGATTTGTCTATCATTAATCTACTAACTTCAGAATCTCTTTGCCTAATCTTCAAGTTGTATCGTATATGCTGTTATCTGCTTACATTTTGGATCAGTTTGGCGACTGTTATCGTTTGTGCATGTTTGTTTTAGTGTATGTTTGCTTTAGAATATAGAAGTTTGAGTTCTCTCGTGTCTGTCATTTGCAGGTGCATATCAGAACCCTCAAGGAAATCCCGGAGAAAGTGATCCAGCTAACACAACAGTGAGTACTTTCTGTTGGTTTATTAGAAGTGTATTCTATGTAGGGTGTATTGTGTGAATTAAGCTATCATTTTTTTGCTTTACCAGATTTTTGTTGGAGCTTTAGATGAAAGTGTGACAGAAGATGTTTTGAAGTCAGTTTTTGGTCAATTTGGTGAACTTGTTCATGTGAAAATACCAGCAGGAAAACGTTGCGGATTTGTTCAATTTGCTAATAGGTAGTGTAACCTTTGAAGACGAACTTCTTGTTTATATTGAGAATGTGTGTTTTACATTTCTTTTTTTCTGTATGTGTGCTTTTCAGGGCATGTGCAGAGCAAGCACTCAACTCGTTGAATGGAACACAACTTGGCGGACAAAGCATTCGTCTTTCATGGGGTCGCAGTACTAACAACAAGCAGGTTTGTACCCGTTGCAACAAGTTTACTATGTTCTCTCTACTCTATGTCATCTAACAACTCCGATCTATGTCACAGACTCAACCTGATCAAGCCCAGTATGGTGGTGGTGGTGGATATTACGGGTATCCTCCTCAGGGATATGAAGGTTACGGATATGCACCTCCTCCTCAAGACCCTAACGCCTACTATGGTGGCTACCCTGGTGCCGGCTACGGAAACTACCAGCAGCCTGGTGGTGGTTACCAGCAGCAACAGCAGGTACTTTTGCCTGAAAATCTAGAGGTTTTAAACAAATTAAAAAAAGTATATCCATAATGCTCTAAAACTCCCTTTACGAGATACTGATTCTTCTCTTCATCCCTTTGTTTGTTCTTCCCTATTGCAGTGAAGCATAATGTGAATGTCGTGATGGAGCTGAAGTACTAGGAAGCTGTCTGTGATGAAACACCGTTTTGGAAATGGTGAATGAATCATTGAAGTGGATGTGTATCAGCTATTTCTCTCTACAACTTTTATTTTCTTTTGTTTGTTTTTCTCTCGTGTGACAATTGTTGAGTGCCCTCCTTGAAGTCGTATACAAGAGGCTTTAACCACAATGCTTTTTATCATTTGACTATCTTCTTTTTATTGTTTATGTACTGTTCTCTTGCATCCCCCTATGCCTGTTTCAATAGATTTTAAACATCAAAGTCCTGCTTAGAGGGATTAAATTATGTTTTTTTTCTATCGAAGGCCATGCTTCTCTGTTCAACAATGGTTACTCATAAACGTGCGTCAAAGAAAATACTGTGTATAGCATTTTCTGATGCTTGCCACTTCTCCACTGTGGGGAATTGTTGAACAGAGGAGCACAGTGGCTGCTTATCGAAAACTGGTGGTTAACCACTATTTTCTCAAACCAAACCAAACCAAACCAAGGGTGTTAACTATTATGATTTTTACATTACATAATAATGTGTCTACAAGTTATATGTGAGGTTAAGTTAAGCTAGAGATAATTGGTTAGTGGGAGTTGGTAGCCGTAGAGTGTCATGGCTTTTGAGTGTGTATGATGTGCAAGTCTATTGTACTAAAAACTTATTCAATCTTTGAGTTATGACTGAGTTCATAGAATCAAAATCAGAGCAACTCACATTCTTAAATGCAACAAATCCGATAATGAAAGTGGTCAAATACCAATGTTATATAATAATGAAGTGTGTTTGTAAACAACTCTTGTCTGAAAACGGTTCAGTGTAACCTGAAAGAACAAAATTTGCTCACAAATTTGCTTTATTTTGAACTAAGGAAACTTGACGAAGAAGTAACAAATAAAAACGCAAGAAAAAACTTTTGATCACTTGGCACTCAAGCTCCGGATGACGTAGGGGAGAATACCACCGTGGTCATAGTATGCCAACTCCACCTGTGCAACAGCAAACACAAAACTCTCATAAGAATATAACATTTAATTCAACAGATCGAGCTTTAAAAACTTGTTTGCTATGTACTTTACCTCTGTATCAAACCGCAGAGTGCAAACAAATGATTTGCCAGTGTCAGTGGTCACAGTAACATCCTGACCAGGCTTAATGTCACTGACTTTAGTAGGAAGGTGAACAGTGTAGCGTTCATGACCAGTAAGCCCAAGGGTGTCTGCATCCTCCCCAGCCTTGAAACACAGAGGAATGATTCCCATACCAGCCAAGTTGCTACGGTGGATTCTCTCAAAGCTCTTTGCAATCACAGCTTTCACTCCCTAAAGTTTTTTTTTGGTTCACCTCTCAGTTACCAACCATACATGTTTCACAAAATATAAACTAAAGTTTAATGTGAAGTAACTTACCAAAAGCAAAGGACCCTTTGCAGCCCAATCCCTAGAGCTACCACTTCCATATTCAGCACCAGCCAAGATAACCGTGTCCTGTCCAGCGTTCATGTATCTCTGAAAAAGAACGTATGATTTGAGTCAACAGTTAAAGAAAGATACTATGTGATGAATGATGATTCTACTTGTATACTTACACTTGCTGCATCAAAAACGCTAAGTTTTTCACCAGTAGGAACATGAACTGTCTTGGGACCAACTTCTCCTTTCAGAAGCTTGTTAACAAGACGAATGTTAGCAAAGGTACCACGAGCCATCACTTCATCGTTTCCTCTACGACTTCCATACGAGTTGAAGTCAGTTTGACTCACACCACGGTCCATCAAAAACTTTGCAGCTGGACTAGTCTTTTGAATGTTTCCTGCTGGAGAAATGTGATCCGTTGTTACACTGTCTCCAAAGTTGAGCAAGCAGTAGGCATCCTTCACTTCACGAGGACCAGGTGGATCTGCTGTCATGTTCTTGAAATAAGGAGGTTCGTGAATGTAAGTGGAGTTTGAATCCCATGAGTATAATGTTGAACCAGGTGCAGAGAGTTCATTCCACAAGGGGTTTCCGGATGTTATTGTCTCGTATGAGCTCTTGAACATGCTTGGTAACACGCTATATTGTACAACCTATGCAAAAAAGTACCACAAATGTTAGCAAGAAAAAATAATGTGAAGAGCTTATGTGAGTGTGTGACTAATGTATATACCTTAGCAACTTCCTCATTGGTTGGCCATATGTCTCTGAGGAACACATTTTTGCCATCCTTTCCGGTTCCTACTGGCTCAGTCTCAAAATCAATATCAACCTGTAACCACGCAGGAGACAAACACAAACATATGCATTTAGAAGTTAAACTACAGCTCCCAAAGTTCCATGACAGAAAGGTATAATAAAGTACAAACCGTTCCAGCAAGGGCGTAAGCAACAACTAGTGGTGGTGAAGCAAGATAGTTAGCTCTTGTTTGTGGATGAACACGTCCTTCAAAGTTTCTGTTACCAGATAGCACAGCAGCTGGAATGATATCTGTGACACAAACGAAGCAGAAAGTGAGCTTGGGATGCATGTTTGTGAAATATACTATAGTATGTTCCATATATACATGAGGATGTATGTTATTACCAGTTCCTTCTATGGCAGCTGCAACTTCTTTATCAAGATCACCAGAGTTCCCAATACATGTTGTGCAACCGTAGCCAACAATTTGGAATCCTTGCTTATTCAAGTCCTCTCGGAGCCCACTGCAGAGAAGGTAGAGAATTAGTATGAATCTTCCATGATCATTTAAGATATCCAGATGGAAACACACCTTCTGTCCAAATATTTCTCAACAACTCTAGACCCTGGAGCAAGACTTGTCTTGACCCATGGTTTAACCTGAATCAAAACGTCAAAAAACATTCAAAACCTGATCTATAAACCAGGCTATCTCAGAGTTAAAGTCAAGGAGCAAAGTGGGAACTCCACCTTTAGGCCAAGATCATAAGCCTTTTTGGCAACGAGTGCAGCACCAATCATAACACTAGGGTTTGATGTGTTTGTACAACTCGTGATCGCCGCAATAACAACACTTCCATGCTTGATCTCAGCAGGTTGTCCATCGTATGAGAACTTGACAACTTCTCCTTGTTTCTCTTTTGGCACTGCAAAACCCTTGAAGACAAAAGAAACAAATAGTCTTACAGATTAGACAAAACAAAAGTAACAAACGTCATTGTGCTTTTAATGATAAAACTACAAATTGCATCTCACCTTGAACCCAACAGGGTTGTCAAGGCATGCATGCCAGTCAGCCTTCATATCTTTCAAGGCCACTCGGTCATGAGGCCTGTTGAAATGAAAGATGGGTCAAAAACCTTAGGAAGGTAAGAGAGATGGGTTTAGAACTTTCTAATTATTAACAATATGGAGAATTATACCTTTTAGGACCAGAGATACATGGTTCAACATGTCCCAAATCCAATTGCAAATAAGATGTGTATGATCTTTCTTGTTGTGGCTGCATTATAGTCCATATGTTTGGGTTTAACAACCTTCTCTAAAGAAATAAAAACTAAGCTGATAGAAGGTTGTCCTTACCTCGTTGTAGTCAACAAACATATTGTTTGCACGCAAGTATGATTCTATCATTGACACCTAAAGCAAAACCAAGTTGTTAATCAAGTGAGTCACAGAAACTAGAGGAAACATGATAGACAGAGAGAAAGAATACTCACAGTTTCATCGCTTCTTCCTGTCAACTTCAGGTATTCTAGTGTTACATGGTCCACTGGGAAGAAACCCATTGTTGCACCATACTCAGGTGACATATTTGCAATTGTGGCTCTATCAGCCAGTGAAAGTTCACTCATCCCCTCACCTTCATATCAAAATAAGAAAGTTAATATATATATATATATACTAACTAACTAATTGTCCACAAAGAAAATCAAATTTCTCACCATAAAACTCAACAAACTTGCCGACAACACCATGCTTCCTTAATATTTGGGTCACAGTGAGAACTAAATCAGTAGCTGTGACACCTTCCTTCAACTTTCCATCCAGCTTAAATCCAACCACGCCTGGTAACACCATGCTCATTGGCTGACAATTTTTTGAAGTACCATATCAGTTGCAAATCTCACTTTACTATGTGCACAAGACAGCATAAGCCAAGAATGAACACTGGAGGTGTAGAGAAAGGAGATAAGCTCACCTGACCAAGCATTGCTGCCTCTGCTTCAATACCTCCAACACCCCACCCAGCGACTCCTAATCCATCAATCATGGTGGTGTGGGAATCGGTTCCAACAACGCTGTCAGGGTAGAGAAATCCACCAGAGTTGAAAACAACACGTCCAAGGTACTCCAAGTTTACCTGATGTCAAATAAAGACAATCTATCAGAACAGTGTCATTTGATTATATAATGAGATTCAAGAACCCCTTGAGAAATCTAGTAGTACACCAAACAGACAAAACAGTCTAATACTATAATCACACTACTGTCATGACAATTATACATTTCAAGATTAGTATGACAGTACTATCTTGTACCTGATGGACAATCCCAGACCCAGGAGGAACAACCAGCATGTTTTGGAAAGCTGTTGAACCCCACTTAAGGAAGGCAAATCTTTCTTTGTTCCTCTTGAATTCAAGCTCCATGTTTT
Organism: Eruca vesicaria subsp. sativa; assembly: GCA_932364175.1. Lineage (NCBI taxonomy): Eukaryota > Viridiplantae > Streptophyta > Magnoliopsida > Brassicales > Brassicaceae > Eruca > Eruca vesicaria. Next base: position 8,743 of record CAKOAT010355599.1, read on the forward strand.
TCTGTGCAGCATCCTCTGACCTTGCAAAGTCAACTTGGACTGAGTGATCAACGACAAGATCAACAGGAACCTATATATGAACAAGAAATTATATGAGAAGTGCCAGATTAAACATATTACAATCCCCAAAACGAAAAATTCACTAACCAAGGGGTTAATCTTGTTAGGATCACTACCAAGATTCTTCACTGCATCTCTCATAGAAGCAAGATCAACTAGAGCTGGTACTCCAGTAAAATCCTGGGCAAAGAAAAACAAGAGACTGTTTAGTACGTAAACAAGAAAAGATAAGTTAGCATAATAGATGTATTCTCTCCAAGTCACTACACACCTGTAAGATAACACGGGCTGGCTTGAAAGCGATTTCAACTTGCTTAGTAGATGTGTTCTCCCAGTCAAGGATTTTCTCGACGTCATCCTTTGTGACTTGATAGTTGTCACAGTTACGAATTGCTGATTCCAATAGTATTCTTACAGAGTATGGCAGCTTATCTGCAGTAACACCAAAAAAAGTGTTACCTTCACGAGAAATCCATTACAACGGAACATATAGTGGTAGTTGTCTGAGGAACCATACCAATTCTTGGATCATTTAAAGCTGTTAACGAGTAGTACTTTCCATACTCTCCACCACCAGGCTTAGGAAGACTTGTCAAGAGATCCTTGTATGTATGCTCTGAAGCTGTGTTTTATTTTCCAAATCAAAACTATTAGAAAAAATATATTTTCTCAAAAAAAAACTATTAGAAAAAAATTATGACCACAATTCAAAATTAAATGACTCATAGTTATACCATATGAGTTTTCTTGTCATGATCTAAATAAATCAAAACCTAGTACTGTACATCCATGTAAATCTTTGAGATAATAGAGAATTTGGTAAGAATTTTAATGAAATTTTGTTTTTAACAATTTGGAGGTAGTCTGTTTTATATATTAACTCTCAAGACAATAGGGGTCTAGGGCCAATGTTTCCCTTGGCTTTGTACAAAACATTCAGTCCATGAAACCCTGAGATTAGCTGATTTAACATATGATCAACATAAGATCTGATCTATGCAGAGATATGGTGATTCTTTCTTGTGACACAAGTTATTAAGACAAACCATTCCAAAAAGAGAAATAAGAAAGCAAACAAGACATACCCATTGAAGCGTATCTGCGCTCCAACCTCTCCATGACCGGAGCAGAAACCCTAACTTGAGCACGAAGGGAAGCTGGAGATCGCCAGCTCCCACCATGGCTCCACCTCGTAGAGGCAGAGCACACACGAAACGAGCGTAGAGCCGAGGAGAAGCTCCTAGATCGGCTCGTCTGATTAAGAGCCGACGCTGATGGAGCCGAAGCAGAGGCCGCCGCGGGAGCCGAGGTTAGGGAAGAGGAAGAAAGCCTCGTTAGAGAATTGGAGGCAGAACGAACGCCGGAAGTGGCGCGTCGATACATGGCTGAAGATCAAAACAGAACTCCTTCACAAGAGAAAGAAGGATCACTGAGAGACCCTAGAAAATGGGAAGTTTATAGGACAAGAAGAGGAAGATCGTGGAAGGAACGAATGAGAGAGAGAGAGAGACTTCGTCAAGGTTCTGAAAGAGCCTCTCTCAGAGACACACTCACTAAATAATACAAATGCCTTGGCCACGTCAAGGGTTTTCTTTATTAAACCGTTGGATGGACTTGTGACAGGAGAACGGACGGCTATGATTATGTTATGACCTAACCTATATAACTATGATTTGCAACCTGTACTTGTCAACGATTGTGTTTTGTTTTTTTTGAGATGTGCGATAAAATATTCGTTCTTGCAAATTATAGAAAGAGTTATTATTATTTCAAAAGCGTACAGCTAAAGACCAACGTGAGAACATTCGAATCATTGGCTTTTGGCCCAAAGCTAAGAGAATATTTCTTTTTTCTGCAATTTTTTTATAGAAAAAAGTTATATAATTGATGCATGAAGCTGGTCGAAACCAAGCCGGATTTCTCTTTTGAATAGTAAAATTAGGCATGGTGTTTGGATACCCGCTCGGGTTTAGGTTTGGCTCGAGTTTTTCAAATTTTCGGTTCTATTTTATAACACGTCATAGATCACATACTAATAAATTTGTAAGGATAGATCAGAATCGAATAAAACACAAGTTACACAACGATTTCGAGTTGATTTAGTATTACATCCTATAACTATTCGGATTTGGGTTAAATCGAGATCGGTTCAGATATATCTAAAGTAAAATCTAAAATTTAAAAACAAAACATTAGAAATATACACTCAGATATTTTTTCAAATATTTAGGGGATTCCTTTCTTTTTTTTTCGACATAAAAGACACAAATCGAAGAATGCTTTCTTTTCTTCGACACAAAAGACACAAATTGGGGAACTCTTTCATGTTCGATTAGTAACATCCTACAAAACCCATTCGAATTTCTTTTTTTTACATTTCAGATTAGATATGGATCAATTTTTCATTTCAAGTTTGGATTTTGGGTTAATGATTTTATGCACAGTCGTAAATAAAACTATAATGTTTATAACTTGTTTGTAACCAAATCTATATTTTCCGAGTTTCAGGTCGAATCAATATATATATTATTTTTAGAAAGTTATAACATATGGCATGAAAATAAAAACAATTGTTATTCAACATTATGATGTTCATTTGCCTAAAAAATTACTCGTTTAAATTATATTAAATAAAAGTCAACTGTTGACAAAAAGTCAACTAAAGTAGGGTGAATCATAGGCTCTTCCTAAGCTATTAAGGACAGAGACAATTCAAGTCTCAAACAAGATGCCAAGAGACAACCCCACCACACAAAACAAATCATAAGGAAATGGCTTCTCATTTTTGACTCTTCCAAGTCCCTCAATAACAACGTGAAAGCCCTGAAAGGCCACACATTTAGGGTCCTCACGAGCTCTCTGAATCATATGAAAGACTCAAACCAATAGACTACAACAAACAGATGATTGGATTAAAAAAATATGCTGGTTGTTATCTCAGTAAACATGAGATGTGTTTAGGATGGTGGCTGCCAGGTTCCGGGCTTAAATGATGATCCAGACCCTGATGGCTCTGTTGTCCTGCATTCATCAACATCACTATTAGTTTGGGATTCAAGCATACTACATATTATTAGTTCATGTTCATAGAGAACAGATTCTTATTAGTGGTTTGTTACAATCAGAAAGAACGTTTCATGTTTCATACCCGTGAGTCTGAATGTGAAGGTTAGGTTTTAATAGAGTAAGTAGGCTTACTTTGGTTCGGGTGGTTCTGCAGTAACTACCTCGGGCTCATGTTCCTTGACCCTGTAAAAGCAAATGTGGAGAACATTTGGTTATTGTGGTCTTGTGATCGATGCTGTGTTTGCTTTTCGGCGAAATTAAAGAAAATTTAAGACAATATATGATTCAGAGATATTATGAATCATGATGATTCACCTTGATTGATCTGCTTCTCCACTAGTTTCCTCTGGTTTACCACCTTAAAGCATTAACAAACAAACAAACAAAAATTCTTAATCGGTTAGTCTTACTTCCACGAGTTTATGGTAGAATACCAAGTTCTTTAAGTTTATACGAAAACTGGCAATCATAAAAACTTCAGCACAATTTGATCAAAAAAAAAAAAAAAAAAAACTTCAGCCCAAGAATCAACAAATGACATAAGTGAACAACTGTTATTTCTAAGCTATCAAAACCCTAATGGGAGTACAGCGAGCACTTTTATCATCAGAACTTCATCGTAAACAGACTTCTTATCACGCAGATGGATCTCATTCCAAAGACACTTAATCAAGAAAGATTTAGTTCTAATGCAACGAAGTGCAAGTGCATATTCCATAACAATCTTTGTCAAACTATACAATGATATTTCATAAAACAGGAGCATACGAAACCTAAGAAGTTAGTCTTTAGAACTCTTAGTCAGCTGGATGCAGAGAAATTTTAATACCTTTTGAATCCGGTGGAAACTGGCGAACAAAGCTTGACAAATCTGGACCCTCGACTTTACCTTTATACAAAGAGAGAGAACCAACATTAAGCGTCCACTTCATAAATATAAAAACAAATTGAGTAAATTATGTAGGAGCTAAATGCAAATTACCGATGCTCGTGATTTTGCGTCCAGTTCCTTCTCTGGCTTTCCTCTCCTCCTCTTCTTTCTTAAGACCTTGAATAGACATTGAAGGCAAAAGAGAAACAGTAAGCATTTGCTTAGAACTTGAAACGACTTCAATAGACAAAAGCACAAGAATTTATCGACTTGCTAAGACACAGGAACGCAAAAATAAAGTTCCACTTTGTTCATTCAGAACTTCTCTAGGTTCCAAAAAATAAAGTCTTTCAAAGTCAGAAACTGTTGACATAAAAGGATCAACAAAAATGAAAGTTGAGACATTTAAAAAGATATATAAGTTGTGCAAAATGTATAAGCAATCTGGAAAACACGTACGAGCAACATTAAGCTTCACACGCTCACGCCTTGCTTCAAGTTCAGCCATTTCCTGGAGCAATTTAAATAAGAACCAACATCAAAGGCAACATACTATATGCAAAATGAAATCTTGCATGTGAAGAACACAGTGCTGACCACAAATAAAGAGGAGATGATCTTAGTCTTACCTCTGGAGTTGGAGCTCTTTTCCGCTGCCCATTAAGCCAACATATCCATTCAACTACAAAGTTTGATCAAACAAAAAAAAAAGAAGTAATTTGTGACACAGATCCTATACATGTCGGAAATGAAATGAAACAAGGGTATAATTGTATACCAGGAACAGAGGTTGGGTCCTCTTCTCGTCTAAAGACAACCCAACGTTTCTCCTTCACTGGAAAGTAGAAAGAAGCAAAATCAGAACATGTAATGGACAAAGAAGATGTGTTGCGTATCGAAACATTATAATCCGTTGTGATTATCACACGATAACATATAGAGATGGACTGTTTCATGATTTAAAAGAGAAAGACAATCATTTTCAGAGCTTCTACAAGACCTAAAATTAAAAAAAAAAAAAAAAGAGGTTGAAAGGAACAATAACTCGCCCAGGCCGTCGATCTCCTCCATCCTGGAGAAGTACTTGTTACCAGTCTGGTCTGCTCCGATGAAACTCTTGCTTTTGAACAATCCGGCAACTCTCGCCCATAGCCTCGACATTCCTTAGCTTCTCCCGCCGCCGATTGATTTCTTCTTTTGTTTGATCCCAAAAACTCAACAAAACACGTCCTCAGTTGTTCCCCCGGTCGGTTCGGGTCGGGTCGGGTCCGCCTGGATCAAAAACTACAGGTTCGATCCGGATCCATCTCTGCCTTGTTTTATTGGGTTGTGAGTCGTTGAGATATAAAATTCGCACCAATTACAGATATTTAATGGGATGTTTGAAGAAATGATTTTTTCTTTACTGAAATTTTATTAGATGATAATTATATCCAAGTTATGAAGTTTAAAATCATACAAATTATTACATAAATAGCTACGTATATTATATACTGAAAATATAAAATATAAATTTCATCACGTATCACAAACGTGTTAATGAAAATACATAATCGTAACATATCATTTTTTTTTATTTTTCTTACAGTAATCACAACGATAAACATAAATGAAACACTTGAAAAATAATCTCTATTATTAAAAGAGAAGTACCCACTAAAAAATACCCCTAAGTTTTCCAACTTATTTACACTCATATGCCACTGAGAATTTAATTAAACTTCCTATTTAAATGCTTGTCTTTTTCAGTTATATTAATTAAACATCCTATTTAAATGCTTGTCTTTTTCAGTTATATTAATGAGTTATTTAATCAACCAAAAAAT
>CAKOAT010355932.1:12334-25121 GCA_932364175.1 Eruca vesicaria subsp. sativa
CTCTTTGAAGTTTCGAGGAAGATTCCTTTGTGTTTAGAGTTTTTGATGATTTTCGGTTGAATTGAAGAATATTTCGTGTGGACTTAGGGCTAGAGGCTATCGTGCTGATAACGTGTTGTAAAAGTAGAGAAATAAAAGGGAATTCGATGTGTATATTGCAGAAGCATAAAGTGTCCTTATATAGGGAATTACAAGTTTCTGGAAAAGAAAAACTAACATTAACTAAAAAAATGAAAAACCTAAACCAATAAAGAATAGAAAATTATACAAATCCTAATCCAACATGGATTAATAAAATATGTTGGGGTCAAAATCAGTACGACGGAATTAATAGCCAAAACTCTCCGCAAGAATCTAAAAAGAACAGTTTTATAAAGCTCAAGAATCGTTTAATAAAACTCGAGAAATCGTTTTATAAAACTCGAGAAATCGTTTTATAAAACTCGAGAAATCGTTTTATAAAACTCGAGAATCATTTTATAAAACTCGAGAAATCGTTTTATAAAACTAAAGAACAGTTTTATAAAGCTCGAGAATCGTTTTATAAAACTCGAGAAATCATTTTATAAAACTCGAGAATCGTTTTATAAAACTCGAGAAATCGTTTTATAAAACTCGAGAAATCGTTTTATAAAACTCGAGAATCGTTTTATAAAACTCGAGAAATCGTTTTATAAAACTCGAGAATCGGTTTATAAAGCTCGAGAATCATTTTATAAAGCTAAAGAATCGTTTTATAAAACTCGATAAATCGTTTTATAAAACTCGAGAAATTGTTTTATAAAACTCGAGAAATCGTTTTATAAAGCTCAAGAATCGTTTTATAAAACTCGAGAAATCGTTTTATAAAACTCGAGAAACCGTTTTATAAAACTCGAGAAATCGTTTTATAAAACTCGAGAGATCGTTTTATAAAACTCGAGAAATCGTTTTATAAAACTCGAGAGATCGTTTTATAAAACTCGAGAAATCGTTTTATAAAACTCGAGAATCGTTTTATAAAACTCGAGAAATCGTTTGATAAAACTCGAGAAACCGTTTTATAAAACTTGAGAGATCGTTTTATAAAACTCGAGAGATCGTTTTATAAAACTCGAGAGATCGTTTTATAAAACTCAAGAAATCGTTTTATAAAACTCGAAAATCATTTTATAAAACTCGAGAAATCGTTTTATAAAACTCGAAGATTGTTTTATAAAACTCGAAGGTCGTTTTATGAAATCCGAAGATCGTTTTATAAAACTCGAGAATCGTTTTACAAAACCGCAAAAAACCGAAAAAAGCCGTAAAACGCGAACTAGGGAGTAACAACCTAGTTCGCCGATGGGCGAACTAGAGACGTCCCGGACACTCCGCGTCTCGATTTCCCGCATTCCCGATTAAAACTTACGTCTTTCGACAAGGTCGCGTTCTAAACCACGGCCGAAGTATCTCCCGTTCCATCTCGATCCGACTTACCGTTCGAGTTTTACGATAAAAACCGTAAAACTTTGTTTTCTCGGAAAGAACTCGAGGAAATCATATAAAACAGCAATGGTTGAACGAAACACCAAACATTGACTAAACTATACGATTTATTCGAGATTTCTCGTCGAAATCATAAAAAACGCGCTTTTAATAAAAGACGCCGAGTAAGTCGTAAAAAACGTGTTTTTAATAAAAAGTCGAGTAAATCGTAAAATCTTGCGATTAACTCGAGAAATTTATTAAAAACGACGTCAGATCAGGAAACGATCCCGTAAAAGTCGGAAAACGGTTTTTATCGCAAAACGGCCCGGAAGGACCTAAAAGTCAAGTTTAAAGATAAAAGGAAGGTTTGAAGAGAAATAGAAGATTTCCGTAGAAGAAAAGGAAGGATCGAGAAGAATGGGAAATTCCCGATTTAGTCAAATCTGGGTGAAATGGAAAGATCGGATAGCCAAGGCGAGGAGTATATAAAGAGGAGGTCTAGGGCAGAAGCACACACATGAAATTCAGAGCTCTCACCACCAAAACTAGCATTTAGGAATCTTTCCGTTTTTCTGTTAGTGAGCTGCGTTTCAATTAGGGTTTTCTAGTTTTTACGTGTTCGGCTACTCTCTTTGTACCAGTTCAACGCAGATTCGGAATAAGAACCTTCTTGCTTTCAATCTCGCTTATTTTCGTTTTAATTCTAAGTGTTTTCGTCATCTTAATCTTTGTTGTGCGGTTCTCGCAGATAGCCGGTTCCTCTGGAAACTTAGGGTTTTCCCGAAGTTTCCTTATTTACGATTTATTTCCCACAGTTTTGCGCTAGAAGGAGGGGGGGGGGTCGGATCTATCTTACACCGTAGCCGCAACATGTCCAACGAAGAAACGATGGCTGGTGACAACCAAACTCGCGACGAACGCGACAACGTTGAAACACCACTACCAAAAGACGCGCCTGCGGCCAACGCTACGAACGCTAACGCCGAGACCGTCAAAAAGATGCTTTCCGAGTTTAACAAAAAATCGGAAGAGCAGGAAAAGCTCATTGGTTCGCTCGCAAAACGGCTCGAAACCCTAACTGCGAGAACCAAAGCGATTCGCCCCCGCGGAAATACCAAGATCCGCGGAAGGAGACTCGATTTCGGCGCTCCTACGGATCGTCCCAGAATCGATCAGGGAAACGTACTGGAAAAGGATTCCGGAAAAGAAAACCCTGACACGACGCTGAACGAATCGGAAAAATCTCCTATTTGCGAACAGGAGACCGAAGGCGACGGCATCGAAAGGGTCAACCTGGAAACGAGCGACCAGGCCGACTCGACAGACGAAGACGCCGACGTCCATCCTACGAGAAGGAAAACTCGCAGTCCTCAACCGGAGTCGTCTCCCGAACGTTCCTTTACTGGAGACGAAGAGGAACTCGACTTCGCGCGATACGCAAAAACCGCCGAGGAGCGATCTCCGGTCACTCGCAGCAAACGCCGACAGGGTCGGAAAACTGCTGGCAATTAGACCGATATTCGCGATCTCCGCGAATACATTACCAAAACGGCTGCAGCGGTAAAAGCGGTGAAATCTCAGATTCATCACGCAACCAGCGCCGCACCCGAGATCGATCGGCTACTGTACGAGTCTCGGAAAACGCCTTTCACGGCCCGTATCACCGAGATCAAACTGCCCGATCCCGGAAAGCTTAAGGTGCCAACTTATGACGGGACGTCCGATCCCAAAGCGCACCTGCAAGCGTTCCAGATCACCATGGGACGAGCCAAGCTCAATGATCACGAAAAAGATGCAGGTTACTGCCGTCTCTTCGTTGAAAACCTAGAAGGAGCTGCGCTCGAATGGTTCGCCAAACTTAGGCGAAACTCGATCGGAAGTTTCCGTCGACTGGCTTCGGAGTTCCTGAAACACTACTCGATGTTCATTAACCCGGAAACCTCCGACGCCGATCTCTGGAGCTTGGTGCACGAGGAAGACGAATCTCTCCGCGATTTCATGAGTAGATTTAAACTCGTCATGGCTAGGGTTAGCGGGATCAGCGACATAGCCGCCATCGACGCGTTAAGAAAATCGCTCTGGTATAAATCGAAGTTCCGCAAATGGATAACTCTCGAGAAACCGCGGACGATCCAGGATGCGCTCCATAAGGCCACCGACTTCATAACAATCGAAGAGGAAACTAAAATCCTGTCCGAGAAGCATAAGCCGACGAAAATATCCGCGAAGGACAACGCGTCCGAGCAGAAGCAGAAAAAGAAAAGCTCTCGTAACGACAATTTCGTCCGTCACGAGGGACAGGATCTCCGAGGGGCGCATAACTACGCTATCAACTCTGGTTCGGAACAAGGGCGAACTACGGGTAACACATGGACGAGAAATTCGAATTACGATGAGAATTCATTCTGCGACCTCCACCAAACCCATGGTCATTCCACCGTGAACTGCAAAGTTCTCGGCGCCAGACTGACCGCAAAGTTAGTCACGGGAGAACTTTCCGAGATATCTAGTGTCAAGGATCTCATCCGCGATTCGGACCGCGTCCCGAAGAACGACAAAAACGCGCAAACCCCGTCTCAGGGAAATCAGTCGGGCGAAAAACGCGGACGAAGAACAGACGAGAAGGGTAACGATGCTAACCGCCGAAAAATCAACATGATCATCGGCGAATCACCATACTTTAACGACACCGTCTCGTCGATAAAATCCTACCAACGTAAAGCCGAAACCGGCTCGAGTTGGAAGGTACCGATGGACGATTCTCCGACATGAGTAATCTCTTTCAACGATGCTGAAACCGGTGGAATCGACCAACCGCATGCCGATCCCCTTGTAATTGATTTGGTGATAAGCGATCTAGAGGTTGCTCGAACCTGGTTGATACCGGAAGCACGGTCAACGTTATCTTCCGCAACACACTGGCACGAATGGGAATCGACCTCTCGGAAGTCGAGCCGATTCCAAAACCGCTGACTAGTTTCTCCGGCGAAACGTCAATGACCTTGGGATCAATCCAACTACCGGTCGTCGCGAAAGAAGTGACGAAAATCGTTAACTTCGCGGTAGTCGATTTCCCGGCTATCTACAAAGTGATTATGGGCACGCCTTGGATAAATTCCATGAAGGCGGTTCTGTCCACGTATCACTTAGGCATCAAATTCCCGACGCATACGGGAGTCGCTGTAATTTGGGGATGCCAAAGACAATCGCGATCTTGCTTCCTGGCCGAACATAAGCGTAGGCAATTAGCGGTCGCGATCGTGAAACCAAAACGGGCAAAGGTCACGCCACCGCCCGCAGACAACGACCCGAAGCAAGCAACGGCCGAGAAACCAGAAGTATCCGCACCCATCGCTTCCACCCAACCGGAGGGAACAATCCCGGACAAAGATATCGATCCCGCGACTGAAGCGATCGAGAAATCTACGACAGCCGAGTAAGCACACTCGCGCAAACAATCAGAACTACGAGATGGCTTGATTTCCGAAAGGAATACGTAGGCAGCTCGCCTAAAGACGAGTTCAGCTATCCCCCCTTCCAAAACGGGGGGGGGGGGGGGAGTGGGTGAGTATACGAGTATTCGTATACTCCCAAAAATTTTTAACAAAATTTCTTTTAACTTTGTAATCGAAAAGTTTTCAAAATTTTTAATAAAGACAAAGTTAGAATATCTCCGCTACCATCGAAAAACGCAAATCCGGAAAATCGCTTCCGCAGTAACAATTACTCAATCATTTTTACAAAAATTCGCATATCAAAATATTTTCAGAAAGAGCAGGCGAGACGTCGCCTAAATTCTCGAAGAAAAATATTTCCCCAAAGTCTGTCCGCGACTATAAAAACACAAACGCTCGGCGATTGGCCCCGTCGAGCACGCTAGCCGTCCTAAACAAACGCACCGACCTATTGGTCCGCATACATCCGACGAGGATAAAATAGCGCGCTATAAAAGAAATCCAAATTTTTGGTCAGCACTTCCGGGAAATTGTTCCCGGAGAGATGCTCGATTCCAACCAGACAAATCGTATAAGCCGAGAACCTATCGCGGATTCTAAATCGGTATGGAATCAGGTTAAAATCGCAACGGCCAAAACGAAAGACGATTAGTCATCGCACAGCCCCAATCCGAAAGTAAACCTAGGTCTTGCCCTAAACCCAGCACACTGGTCGCTAACGTCTCAAGGCATGAATCGAGATCCTAAAGGCATGTCTCTTCGCCCACATCTAAACACTCGCGAAAATCAAAATCTCCCGAGTTAACGAATCGGACGATCTACACCAAAGAGTTAGGTACGAGATGACAACTCGTATTCTTCCCTCTACATCTAACATAAAAACGAATTTCATACTTAGAAAATTTTTTATTAAAAGCATTCGAATACACACCGCCCAGCAGTAGGGATTCAAAGTCACCAACGGCCAGTCCCGGAAAAGCAACGACAAAATCAAATCGAAAAATTAAGAACATCACACGTCAAAATCGTCAAAAGCGGATTGATCGACCACGCCATCCATATCCGGGATCTCAGGTCCAACTTCGATCGAATCCGGCGATACCACGATAGGATCCCACTGATCCCACATAACCTTCCCGGGGTTAGCGGATCCGTTCTTCTTCTTCTCTCTCTTAGCTAGACGCTTCTTCGGTTTCGCCATCACAGCCTCATACGAATAGTCCGGCTCCTGGGTAAGATGCAAACCCCCGACAATGCCCCGACACTCGCGGAAATTACCATTCGCTCTTTGCGCATCTTCAAATTTCGCATAAAGAGGCACGAACCGCTCGCGCCGAGCCATCAACTCCGCAGCGACCTCTCTTTTGCCTGCCCTACGAGCACGGTGAGCCATCGCGTCGGAAAGTTCCAAGCTTTGACGGGATTCGGCTTCATACTCTGCTCTCACACGAGCGGCCTCCTTTGCAGCCAAATCCTGGGCACGAGAGAAGCTGGCATTGATCTCCTCTCTGATACGAACAGCCTCCGCCTCTGCTGCTGCAGCCCTGGATCGGCCCTGCGAAGCTCCACACTATTCGCATTCACCGCCTCGCTCATAAAGGGAAGACTCTGCGGAATAGAACAAACATCCTTCATAAAAACGTACGTACATATTCATAAAAAAGAATAGGCGAACCTTGTTAAAAAGCCTCGACGCTTTCGCAAACGGTGTGTCAGCTGGCCCTCGGGATGACGTCTCAGCCGGATCAAATTCGGAGGGCGAAAAATCAATGAGATCCTCGATATCAAAGTCTTCGATAGATGCCCGTCCATGGTTGACCGGAACTTCTCTATCTTGCGGAGATCTAGATCTTTCCCTCTCCTCCGCACCATCGTCCACCTTAAGATCGGCATGACCATCACAAGAGAAACCGGACGAATAATAGGCGGCGGCACGACGGATCCTTTTCGGAGAAAAAAATCCCCAATGAAGCGGGCCACCGCGCAGAAGATTCATAACCTTCGGAAAATCTCCAAGCATCGGTACTGGAAGCGTAGGCACTGCAGAACAAACGAAAAAGTTAAGACCTATATTTACACAGATATGGGTATCACGTTAATAAAATACCATTTGTCACCCGCACAGCCCTAATCAAAGAAATACAACTCTCCTCCACCGATTCATTGTCGATTTTGACATAAAAGAAACGGTGGATCCAATCGTGATCATTCGAGGCAAGCCCGCCGACAAGCGTCATGCCCCGTCGGGGGCTAAGTAAAAACCATCCTTCCTCACCTTAAATGTCAATATAGACAAAAGATAATCCGCGTCGAGGGACATACCGCGTTCATATCCCAACACCAGAATCCCGAGAAGGTGCTGTAGGCCTTTAGGGCGTAGCTGGCCGAATGGTACTCCAAACCTATCCAAGAATTCGAAAACGGCCCGAGGAATAGGGAACCATAGGCGGATTCTCGGCACTCATACCCTCGACAGGGATGCAAAGCTGAACCGACTTGGGGATCGCACAGGTATTTTTCAAATATTTGAGAGAACCAACGGTGATCGTGCTCTTGCCAACCTCCCTCTTCCGGGGATTATTTCTTTTCGGAACCCAGAAAGTCGAAGGCGGCACCTCCGCGGCAATCACGGCTGAATAGTAGTCTGCGAACTCTTCCTTAGTCGTAGAGAAACGTCGAAAGACCGGCTTGGGAAGAGAACAGCCGCTGGGAGTATCAAGGTCGCTCGGATCAAAGATTGATGCATGAGCATTATCTGAAGTTTTCCGTCCGAAAGACATGTCGGATAATCAAAAGAAAAAGTGATCTAAAGGAAAAAGTAGAGAAAAGTCTTTCTAAAACTTAAGCAAGTTATGGAGGAATGAATGAAAAATTTACAAAACTCACTCCATATACTTATAGGAAAGAATTTTACTATTCACCTTTGGACTTTTGGCCATTAAAGTTCCGCCTAATTCCACCAAACTCGCCAAACTAGCTCAATCCACTCGCAAGAATCTCACGATTCTTACGAGCTGGGGGGCTAACTGTTGGGGTCAAAATCGGTACGACGGAATTAATAGCCAAAACTCTCCGCAAGAATCTAAAAAGAACAGTTTTATAAAGCTCAAGAATCGTTTTATAAAACTCGAGAAATCGTTTTATAAGGCTCGAGAAATCGTTTTATAAAACTCGAGAATCGTTTTATAAAACTCGAGAAATCGTTTTATAAAACTCGAGAAATCGTTTATAAAACTCGAGAATCGTTTTATAAAACTCGAGAAATCGTTTTATAAAACTAAAGAACAGTTTTATAAAGCTCGAGAATCGTTTTATAAAACTCGAGAAATCGTTTTATAAAGCTCGAGAAATCGTTTTATAAAACTCGAGAATCGTTTTATAAAACTCGAGAAATCGTTTTATAAAACTCGAGAAATCGTTTTATAAAACTCGAGAATCGTTTTATAAAACTCGAGAAATCGTTTTATAAAACTCGAGAATCGTTTTATAAAGCTCGAGAATCATTTTATAAAGCTCAAGAATCATTTTATAAAACTCGAGAAATCGTTTTATAAAACTCGAGAAATCGTTTTATAAAACTCGAGAAATCGTTTTATAAAACTCGAGAATCGTTTTATAAAACTCGAGAAATCTTTTTATAAAACTCGAGAAACCGTTTTATAAAACTCGAGAAATCGTTTTATAAAACTCGAGAGATCGTTTTATAAAACTCGAGAAATCGTTTTATAAAACTCGAGAGATCGTTTTATAAAACTCGAGAAATCGTTTTATAAAACTCGAGAATCGTTTTATAAAACTCGAGAAATCGTTTTATAAAACTCGAGAAACCGTTTTATAAAACTCGAGAAATCGTTTTATAAAACTCGAGAGATCGTTTTATAAAACTCGTGAAATCATTTTATAAAACTCGAGAAATCATTTTCTAAAACTCGAGAAATCGTTTTATAAAACTCGAAAATCATTTTATAAAACTCGAGAAATCGTTTTATAAAACTCGAAGATTGTTTTATAAAACTCGAAGGTTGTTTTATGAAATCCGAAGATCGTTTTATAAAACTCGAGAATCGTTTTACAAAACCGCAAAAAACCGAAAAAGCCGTAAAACGCGAACTAGTCGCAACTAGTTCGCCCATCGGCGAACTAAGACGGACCCGGCTTAGTTCGCCGATGGGCGAACTAAGGAGCACTCTCTAGTTCGCCCATCGGCGAACTAAGCTGGGACCGGCTTAGTTCGCCGATGGGCGAACTAGAGACGTCCCGGACACTCCGCGTCTCAATTTCAAGCATTCCCGATTCAAAACTTACGTCTTTCGACAAGGTAGCGTTCTAAACCACGGCCGAAATATCTCCCGTTCCATCTCGATCCGACTTACCGTTCGAGTTTTACGATAAAAACCGTAAAACTTCGTTTTCTCGGAAAGAACTCGAGGAAATCGTATAAAATAGCAACGGTTGAACGAAACACCGAACATTGCCTAAACTATACGATTTATTCGAGATTTCTCGTCGAAATCATAAAAAACGCGCTTTTAATAAAATACGCCGAGTAAGTCGTAAAAAACGTGTTTTTAATAAAAAGTCGAGTAAATCGTAAAAACTTGCGATTAACTCAAAAAATTTATTAAAAACGACGTCAGATCAGGAAACGATCCCGTAAAAGTCGGAAAACGGTTTTTATCGCAAAACGGCCCGGAAGGACCTAAAACGCGATAAAAACCCATGTCGCGATTTCAACGGAATCTAACCCGCAGATTTGATAACGTTTTGACGGTTTACTCGCAGAAAGAAAATAAAAGTTAAGTTTAAAGATAAAAGGAAGGTTTGAAGAGAAATAGAAGATTTCCGCAGAAGAAAAGGAAGGATCGAGAAGAATGGAAAATTCCCGATTTAGTCAAATCTGGGCGAAATGGAAAGATCGGATAGCCAATGCGAGGAGTATATAAAGAGGAGGTCTAGGGCAGAAGCACACACACGAAATTCAGAGCTCTCACCACCAAAACTAGCATTTAGGAATCTTTCCGTTTTTGTGTTAGCGAGCTGCGTTTCAATTAGGGTTTTCTAGTTCTTATGTTTTCGGCTACTCTCTTTGTACCAGTTCAACGCAGATTCGGAATAAGAACCTTCTTGCTTTCAATATCGCTTATTTTCTTTTTAATTCTAAGTGTCTTCGTCATCTTAATCTTTGTTGTGCGGTTCTCGCAGATAGCCGGTTCCTCTGGAAACTTAGGGTTTTCTCGAAGTTTCCTTATTTACGATTTATTTGACAGTAGGGTGAAATCGACTCCCACAAAATAGCAATCCTAATCCAATAAGGATTAGGAATACTCTCCTACCTAGAACCTCTAATTGGCCAGTCCGGTACTGTTCCGGTTCTGGTTCAAAGTTCCGGTAATGGCAATCCACAATATGATTTATATCACTCGCCCTTGGATGCCATAACCATGTAATACGCTTTGGATGTTGCCTCATTAAAACCTTGGGATAAAATCCGGGTAAAACCATGGATAAGGAAAAAGAGTAGAACACGTATTACTCATCTTGATTTGTACCTCACTGAAGGTCTTTTAGAAGTGTTTATTTAAATATCACCCAAAACAATCAAGCAATCAAGCAAAATATCATTGGGTTCCAACTAAAAACTTAAATGAACCATTCAACCTAACAATTCTATTAGGGTTTTGGATCTAGGGTTCTTATTTTTACCATTAGAGTTTTGATTCTTTGAATCATAGGATTTTAGAATTACCTTAACCTTTAGTCGAGTTGAATGGACCACCAATAAGAGAAGGATCGAATCAGAGAAGATCAAAAACAAACTGGAACTTTGCTTAGATTGGATCGTGGATCGTGCTAAGGACGGGCCGCGAAATCGTAGTTTGCTGAGTATCGGGTGGTGGATTGCGGTTGGGTTGCGGATTGGAACTTTCTGAGTATCAGGTCGAGAACAGACTGATATCGGGAAACTCCTTGAATATGGGTGCTGGTTCTCGATCGGGATTAGGGTTTCACGGTGATGCTAGCCGTCTAGGATTCTCGGCTCATGAAATAACATGAGGAGCATAGGATAAGATGAACGCCATAAGCTAACAAGATAAAATGAATCAACTAAGGTATGATAAACTTATCTTGCACAGAAGTTGAGTTCGGCTAGAAAATTCTTTTTAGAATCGGATTTGGTTTCCAAAGAAAATCAGCGCACACTCTATCTGTAGGTGAGGGCGTGTCGGTAGTCAGATCAACAAGCGGTTTGCACTGAAGGATTCGTCTCGTTTTCTGGGTCTTCACGGTTTGAGAGAACGGCCTCTTTGAAGTTCCGAGGTAGATTCCTTTGTGTTTAGAGTTTTTGATAATTTTCGGTTGAATCGAAGAATATTTCGTGAGGACTTAGGGCTAGAGGCTATCGTGCTGATAATGTGTTGTAAAAGTAGAGAAATAAAAGGGAATTCGATGTATACATTGCATAAGCATAAAGTGTCCTTATATAGGGAATTACAAGTTTATGGAAAAGAAAAACTAACTTTAACTTAAAAAAGGAAAAACCTAAACCAATAAAGAATAGAAAATTATACAAATCCTAATCCAACATGGATTAGGAAAATAGCAAATCCTAATCCAATAAGGATTAGGAATACTCTCCGACCTAGAACCTCTAATTGGCCAGTCTGGTACTGTTCCGGTTCTGGTTCAAAGTTCCGGTAATGGCAATCCACAATATGATTTATATCACTCGCCCTTGGATGCCATAACTATGTAATACGCTTTGGATGTTGCCTCATTAAAACCTTGGGATAAAATCCGGGTTAAACCATGGATAAGGAAAAAGAGTAGAACACGTATTACTCCTCTTGATTTGAACCTCACTGAAGGTCTTTTAGAAGTGTTTATTTAAATATAACCCAAAACAATCAAGCAAAATATAATTGGGTTCCAAATAAAAACTTAAATGAACCATTCAACCTAAAATTTTTATTAGGGTTTCGGATCTAGGGTTCTTATTTTTACCATTAGAGTTTTGATTCTTTGAATCATAGGATTTTAGAATTACCTTAACCTTTAGTCGATTTGAATGGACCACCAATAAGAGAAGGATCAAACCAGAGAAGATCAAAAACAAGCTGGAACTTTGCTTAGCTTGGATCGCGGATCGTGCTAAGGACGTGTCGTGAAATCGTAGTTTGCTGAGTATCGGGTGGTGGATTGCGGTTTGGTTGCAGATTGGAATTTTCTGAGTATCGGGTCGAGAACAGACTGATATCGGGAAAGTCCTTGAATATGGGTGGTGGTTCTCGATCGGGAGTAGGGTTTCACGGTAATGCTAGCCGTCTAGGATTCTCGGCTCATGAAATAACACGAGGAGCATAAGATAACATGAACGCCATAAGCTAACAAGATAAAATGAATCAACTAAGGTATGATAAACTTATCTTGCACAAAAGTTGAGTTCGGCTAGAAAATTCTTGTTAGAATCGGATTTGGTTTCCAAAGCAAATCGGCGCACACTGTATCTGTGTGTGAGGGCGTGTCGGTAGTGGGATCGACAAGCGGTTTGCACTGAAGGATTCGTCTAGGCGAGGGCTTCGATTTGATATCTTGATCGTTTTCTGGGTCTTCACGGTTTGAGAGAACGGCCTCTTTGAAGTTCCGAGGTAGATTCCTTTGTGTTTAGAGTTTTTGATGATTTTCGGTTGAATCGAAGAATATTTCGTGAGGACTTAGGGCTAGAGGCTATCGTGCTGATAACGTGTTGTAAAAGTAGAGAAATAAAAGGGAATTCGATGTGTATATTGCATAAGCATAAAGTGTCTTTATATTGGGAATTACAAGTTTCTGGAAAAGAAAAACTAACATTAACTAAAAAAAGGAAAAACCTAAACCAATAAAGA